>JAHWXV010740217.1:0-13721 GCA_024586415.1 Phrixothrix hirtus | reverse complement strand
TTACATCATTATTGTTCATTTTATATTTATCATAGTATTATATTTGTAACATGAAATAATTTTAATTTTTATGTTCATTCTGATGATGGCATTACTTTTTCAAAAAAAGTTAAATTACCGAAACAATTGTTAATTTAATAAAATAAAATATAAATTTGGGCGAAGACCTTTTAATTTATTAGATTTCCTGTTAGGATTTTGAGAAAACGACAAAATTTGATTGCTATCTTTAGCTGTTTTTCGACCTAAAAGATTGATCAGAATGACGCCTTTAGTACTCTCAAGACAAAACGTTGCTCTTGCATTTTTGAATTTTATGACACGTGGCAGGGATAGATTTTTCCACTGCAACAACTGAAGGTTCCACTCTAATCTTTATCTCCAGTTGTTGTCCTTGATAGTGAAATCCAATTCTTCACTATTACATCACAGGAAAGTTTGAGGGAAATGGTTATATGGATTTCGCCGTGCTGCAGCGTGAATTGTTTAGGTGCCCAGCGGGATGAAGCTTTATGGTCCCCTAATTGACGGTACGCAATTTGGTTGGTTCTGCCAACAGAAGTTACCAATTCAGCTACTACAACCTTTAGAATTAATGCATCTGCACGTTTAATGTTGTTTGAGTCCAGAACACACTCAATCGAAAAGTGATCTACGTCCTCAATTAAATATTTCACAGCAACAACGAACATTTCTTATGTTTAGAACACCTTCGCGTATGTGTTAGCATTTTTATGAATTTCGAACGTCTCCCTTTTTACCAACACAAAAACGGATAACCGCGCATACCTCTTCTTGGGAGTGAATAAGCAACGGGGTATTTATTTAATAACGAAACCAGTTACTAACACACACGATGTTATACGATACTGAAGCATCCAGCATAAGAAGTTGACGTTCCTAAATACAATACTTCCCGCTCTAGACATAAGTTGTACGTTAAATTTCGAAACTGCTTCCAATTTTAATCAAAACTTGAAATGCACGCCCCATAAATTGATCAATACACGAGACAACCACAAGTTTTGGCGAAGTTCATAATAACCTTCTTTCAAGCTTCAAGAGAATCCGAAAGTAAATACACTTCAAAACTTGCTTCTAAATTTGACAAGACAAGCATATCAATGTCATTGTTAATTGGTTGTACATGATTTAATTCACATCACTCTTCTCTCGTGAAAGACATTCTCAGGTAAACTACTGGAGTTCTAATCGAGCTAGTTAATGTAGTGATTAATGCTATGGCTAGCATGGGTTGTACTTTACCTCAATCGATCCCACCTGCTCTTATGCAGGACTCTTAGTCATTTCCTGAGACAAATACCACTAATACTTGATCTCATTCCTCCAAACTCATCTCGGCGCAATCCTGATTACGTTGTCTCAAAACACGGCTCATTTTATTCAGGAGGGGGCGACTTTTATTGTTCATGCCTACTTTCTTGGTTTAAGAGTAGTTTCAGCTACGCTTTCAATATTCCACATTTATCTAATTGAAATAACATTGATACCGCTTTTTTCAAAAACACCAATCTTACCTTATCTCGCGTGGGGGGTATGACAATTAAATAGTGAAACTGCTTAGCTTACAAAATTATATTAAACAAAAGATGTACTAACTATATGACATCTTCAAAATAGTCCCCTGGTGGATCGGTACACCGTTGAATGCGAGTCTGCCATTGTTGGTAACAGTATTATTGTCGATCAGCTGTCAGTGTCTTCAGAAGTTCTGCTGTTTTGTTCTTTACCTTATCAAGGTTTTCAAAATGAATACCACTAAGTTTGCTTTTTATCTTTAGGAATAATATGGCATCTCATGGTATAAGAATAAGTAAGTATGGAGGGTGATAATGTTTTGGGGTGTGAAAAACTATGAGCAACAGCGTTTGTCCATAATTCAGATTTCTTCTTCCGGAATCATTTCCTCAATTTTTTAAAATCTCTTTATAATAGTGCTAGTCAACTAATCTATCTTTAGGAAGCTTTTCAACTAACAGGACACCCCTATCATCCCACTTTATATTTTGCTTTGCTCAGTCGAGCTCTTTTAATCTAGTAGTCAGGCACCTTACAAGGCATAGGCTGTTGTTTACTTTTCAAGTGATCATGGAAGATTTACGTTTAATCACATCTAATAACAAAATTTAAAAAACCTGGGTTTTACCTAATTTTATCCAAATTGTCAGTATAATTGAAACTCCGGATTTCTATCGATGCAGTGTAAGGTTCCAACATACTTTTGATACTTTTAAATTATGCAAAATTTATCTGACAACCTTGTCAGGTATCTCTGCAATCATTGTTATGCTCAAACGCCTACCTTTTCTAACATCTCGAAGATTTTCAACATTGTCATTAGTTATCACAGTCGTCGGACGTCCTAGTTTTTCATCTTCTCCAACTTCTTCTCTGCTAGCGATAAACCCCCTGTGGCACTCACAAGTATGAGCTCGAGTGTACAATAAGATTCAGATGCACTTTTATTAAGTTTTATTAAAAAGAGTTTTTGTTCAATTTTTACTTATAATAATTTTTGATAATATGACACAACATTAACAGATATAGCTCAATGATTCAGTAACCGAATGGAATAAAGATTTTGAATTTAGCTGCTGACAATTGAGACTTCATTCATAACAACTGCAGAGTTACTGTTGCTAAGCAATAACGGAATTCACAGCAAGTTGGTTAGTCTTGTTATTTAATTGCCATGCCTCATTTGATTAATTAATATGCGATACCATGCCTCAGTTATCACCTTTAACAACTATTGATAATTATTAGTAAAGCTACTTAAAAATGAGCCTATTAAAACTGGAAGTATAAAACTGCTTTTGGTTTTGACTAATATGCTTGGTTATTTTATACACTGGCTAATACATCCTAGAACCGACATTTTTAATAAGTTATGCCTAGGAATATTTCGTTTTAAGCCATGCTGCTGAATCTAAGTATGAGCCATAATGTCTAGTATTTTCCAGAATATCCTCATGGTTACTGTTTTTATGTAAATATAAATTACAGTTTACCTTAGTTTAGTTCTAAATTTGTCTAGGACACTGAAAAATAAGTAAAGCTTTATATAAATTACAAATAAAGAAATTCATGTAGAATTATAATTACTTGCAAATTGTTAATAAATTATAGAGTCGAAATAAATAACTAAATAACTTACGAGTTTTGTTATAATTAATGTCAGGTGTGTGGTTAGCTTAAAAAAATAAATAAATAAAAATAAAAGAAATTGCAAAAAGGAGGAAACCTGAAACTAGTATAAGATACTTCCCACAGCATAGATTGATGTTAAAACATTAAGTCAATGATTGATTTGACTTTTGGTTGTAAAATAACGTAAAACCAATTCGCCTATAGTTCAGAAGGAGAGACGAGATTACAAAATTAATGTACAACAATTCGGCAAACGCCAAGCACTGCTGACTTTAAAGTCACAATTTTCTTGTGTAAGATCTTAATAAACTAGTTTATTAGTAGTCCGTAAGTATGCTTCGAATGCTGTATAAAAAAATGTTAAAACCTACTCCCCATTTATTTTTGTACTTAATTTTAAATTACTTAAATATTAGCATTTTCTGTCGAGTACTGCAGAATTTGTTATAACTAGCTTGATAATAAAAAATTTTAATAAGCAAAATTTAGTATATTGAAGTCATTTCGTTATAGATTTACTTACATAGGTATAAACACCAAGCATATAAATTCTAAATTTTATATTTTTAACACAATAATTGAGTAAGAAATGATTGAACAAAAAAACGCAAACAAACGCAATGTTTCCACAAAAATATGAGTATTCGTTATGATAGCATACGAAATGAAAACAGTTAAATTAATTTGACAATTCAATTGACAAGAAAAGGAGAACATCATAAAAGGCAAAGGGATAAAAACGTTTGCAAAATGCGATCATTTCTAATTAAAGGAGGCCAAACGTTATTTACATGAAAATAATTCTTGGAAATGCATTTTATGTAAGCTATTTCACTAAATTTTCCATTGAAACTGTTAGACTCCCTGAAAACAAGTTAACAAAACATTATTACGCGTTTCAAATTCATGTTCAGGAATTTTAGAACTTTTAAATTGACCATTTATAATGTAATTTTTATATTTAACTTCTATTTGAGCTATAAGAAATGAACTACATAAGTTCTATATAGTAAATTTTTTATTGGCGAATCGATTGCGAAATAGTTAATTATACAAGGTACAAAGTTTAATAGCATCCATTATACTAGTTCGCTTACTCTAAATATACATTATTATACATAAAATAAGATTTAGCCTCATGCAACTACAATGACTGCCCGAGTGTGTCAGCACATTACGTATACTTCGTAGTAGTCGCGGCACGGCTAGCTATGTGCTGGCTTGCAGAGTAACCCGTTCATGGGAGCTTAGTCCATATAGAATAACGTTAGGCATTCCTGGAGTAACGCTTGGATTGTAACTGCGCTTGTAACACCTAGGCTAAATTCGTCAACACTGACCGGTATTGTGTCGATTCCGTAAGTAGGGAATGCTACATCAACATAGGGTACCAGTTAGGCTATAAACCAGGTCTACCTTCAAAAATATTGCTAGAAAGATCCAAAGAAAAATCTCAGACAATCAAAGCCATGGTGGGCGGATGAGATTAAACAAGATTATCCCACTTTGGAATAAACTCGAGAAAATGGAATGGAAAGTGGGAACGTGGAACGTAAGAGGGATATATGGAAAGCAACACGAGATTTTGAATGAAATAAGAGAGAGAAGGCTAGGAGTGCTGTGTGCGAGTGAAACCAAGTGAAAAGGGAAAGATGTGATAGGAGGTGGATGCGAGAAACCTAGATTTCTGGTCTGGAGTAGAGTTGGACGCATGGTTCAAAGGGAGTGGAGCTGATTTTGAGTGAATTCATTAAAGCGCATGTAAGGGAGTATGAATTGGTGTCTTGCCGTCTACTCTGGGTTCGAATGAAAATAGGCATCAGGAAAGTAATGGTTGTAGCGCGCTATCCTCCGGTGAATGGTGATAACCAGGATAAATGTGAAACCTTTTGGACAGAGTTAGAACGGATACTCAAAGCATGGCACGTGAATGATAGAGTTATTTTACTGGGTGACTTGAATGGATGGGTGGGAGTAAGAAGAGAAAACATATATCGTGTAATTCGCCCTTACGGCGATCCTAGAACGAATGAGAATGGGGAAACGTTAGTTGGGCTATGCTTAGAAAAGGGCATGTTTGTATCGAATGCGTGGTTTAAACATAAGGATATACATTTGTATACATGGGAAAAAGGAGAGTCTAGAAACATGATTGATTTAATCATTTATGATGAAAGGTTACGTGATTTGGTAAAGGTCATACGAGTGATGAGGGGCTCTAAATGTAGAACGGATAATTTTCTGGTAATATCAAGAATTGGGATTGGTAGAAAGTGTTGCAAGAAAGACTAGAGTGAAAGTGGAAATATTGTAGAAGGTGAACGTGAGAGAGGAGTATGTACAAAACCTAGAATAAAACCAGTACCTATACTGATCCAAAAATCCTCAAGAAAGCTGTTAATTCTCAAAAATACTTACGAAATAATTTTTTCAGTATTCAAAACTAAATAAAGTAGAATTTTCCTGTACGGAAATTAAAATAAAACCTCAATTTCTGTTTGTCTTATCAACAAACCCAGAATAAACTAAGATTCCAAGTTTTTCTAATATACTTTCCAGTATTAAATTTTATTATTTAGCAATGAGTGCCAAAAAACATAAAATTAACTAAAATTAAAATACGACCTTACTATATACAGAGTAATTCTTAAAAAATAACATTACTGGCAATCCTTTCAAATTTTAAATATAAATGCCTGAGGATTTTAATGTTATTCTCCTATCATTTCTATAGTATCCTCAAAAGTGACCAAAAAACGTTTCCCATTCTCTATCAAAATTTGGAATGTCATTCCTTGTTCAATTATCTTCAAACGGGTGTTGCCACGTTCTATTTTTCACTTCACAGGAGCAGAACTTTTTTGCTTGATAAAGTACAAGTTTATGTTTTCAGCTGACTGTAATGGTGAAGTATTGTCTTAGAGCTGGAAACTAATTTTTTCTAATTGCTCAACTTGAATGTATTTCATTTTGTATACGCGCGAGCGAGCATTCAGACTGACTACATATTTTAATCAATATCTCATTTCTTCCGGCTTAGGTTGAACCATCGCTCACGGTATTCAATTGGGGAAAAACTCACGAAAGATATATAGTTTTATTGCCTTGTTCCATAAATAATTATTACGTTTCACATAGTGTAATGCTACTTTATATTTGGAAAAACTAATTTTTCTTAAATTCTGTGTCAATTTTAGGTTGCTTTAATTCCAATAAAGAGTTTCAAGTTACATTTATATTTATGACTGTAGATTAAATTCTCGCATTTTGCAACCAATGTATTTTGCTTCAGTTTAAACCATGTAGATGAAATATCTTATCGAGAAATTATAGAACAAACAAAATTGCTTTAGAATTTCAAATATCTATTTAATATAAAAGTGTAGAATCGACTAGTAATAAATAAATGTTTATGTGCGCTATTTACATCGATTATTATGTATGCCGTTTACACCTGCAATTAAAAAAATTAAGATTTCATAATTAACATTGTGTATTTTAATTTCCCTCTCATTACCAAGATAATTGTTGGAATTCTTATATATCTTAATATATTAATTGTCATAATATCTCCCTGCAATGAAGTTTATTCATCTGATTATGCATTTATAAAAATAGTTCACAACAACCTATTATAATCTAGAGAGCAGCACATTTGGGAGTTAATAACAATGATTACCTAGCGGCTGCACAACTGTAAGATTGATGTGTGTTGGCCTAACTGTAATTACTAACAACCACAAGCAAAAGCAATAGGCGAAACACATTGCAAGGAACATTGTTACTGCTAAGTATTTAGTACTTCAACAGCTTGTTTGCAATTATGATATAATGTAAATCGTCGTTTTTCTTTGCTTGAAGCATTTAGAAGTAAGGCACATTTGAAACTGACAGATATACCTTGCTTAAAATGTTGTAATTTCTAAGTTCGTTATTATGCATTGCAATAAACAAAGGGCCATTTCTATGTTTTATTTAAATTGAAAGCATTCTTAAATTAAATACACAAAATAAGTATTAGAAAAGTATATATTAATATATAGGTATCTATATAATCAAATAATATTATGATACTGTGATAAGAAGGTCTTATATGTAAAAGTGAGATAATAGTTCGTCTGCTGATAATTCAATACTTAGTGCAAGATTTGTAGAAGATGAACACAGAATATTCATCTAATTGGTATGAGATAAGATTGTAAGAGCTCTTGTACTTTGTATCAGATTCTGATATTTTTCTAAAGAAACAAGCTAGAAACACATTGCAAGTAAAATCATTTTCAGTTAATTTCAATTAAATTGCAGGTAATTTTTTGTTCTCAGTTGAAACACAATATTCCTGAGCGGGATCTTGAATGTAAATGGTAAATTGTGATACATCAAAGTAAAAATGCTTCGTCTTACAGGTTTTTTGCAAACTTTTATTTTCAAATTACGTATTTTGACTTCTTTATGTATGTGTATGCTAACTGTAACATCTAGTGGCATTACTAGTTTCTTCATCAAGTTGTAGACAAAGCCGATTTATTGATGCTTATTACATCGACGTTTAATTTATCAGTTTGCTTTATTTATTACACCTAGTTTCGAGTATAATTTATTTGCAGCAAAAGGTAATTCAGCGAATATTTCCTATTCCAGTGTCATAGTTGAATAAACACTTCTTCCGTAAGTATCCATCTAGTGACGTTGTACTTAGATACGGACATCTTCAATTAGTCATCATCAAGTTGTGTGGCGCCCTCTCAAAATTCGCCATAATTCCTGCCCTTGAACGACATCGACGCATGTATCTTACATTCAAGCTAATTTTTTTTATAGACCCACCAGGTCCTACAGCTTCGTAAATTCGACGTTCTTTACTTTATTATGCCATGCAAGTCCGCATTTCCCTATCATACCATTACAAAATTATGACTGATCTCCCTTCTAATGTTCTTAAACTTGAATTGTTCGTTTTTACTTGTTTTTTGTTTGATTTATTTAGTACACATGTATTCCCTTATTGATTTTTTATTTGGCCTCATTTTGTTCGTTACTCTTTTCTGTTTAAAGAAAGTTGAACCGCATAGCAAATGAAAACATCAATAACTAGCTACGTTCGTTATTCTTTTAACTAATACAAGGAGGAAAACTTGACCAGAGAAAGAAACTGCTCGTGAAGAATTAAAGAAAAAAATTAGTAAACTACGCTAATATATCCTTAGAAATAGAAAGGTGATGAAAAGTTTACTTATGTAAAAAGGTACAAGGTGAGTTATTCACGATTGACCCCATCTCCTTCTACTTCTTTCAATTTTAAGCTTTTGGGTTGTTTTAAAATTTATTTTCAACAGTTTTTAAATTAGACGATACTCATAAGTAAGTATCTCCTGTGCTCGTCGATTTCGATCGTGTTGGAATGCGATTATAAATAGCGCGATGAATTTTGAAACATGGCCGTTTTACTTTAACATACGACATATATATATATATACCATTTTAGAATTTGCATTTTTCTTATTCCCACCAGTAACAATATAATTTCTGTTACATTCTTTAGCCCTTATTATAGCCTTTGTTTTTGTCACTTAGTTTTGTTACAACCAAACTATATATAGTTATATATAATTATATATATACTATTTTAGAATTTGCATTTTTCTTATTCCCGCCAGTAACAATATAATTTCTGTTACATTCTTTAGCCCTTATTATAGCCTCTGCTTTTTGTCACCTAGTTTTGTTACAACCAAATTCCGGTAACTAAAATATTTATAGCGACAAGAATGGCATTAAAGACGCCAAATTTGCCGCAAGAACTCCTGGTGGAAGTTGAAATTCATCAGCGTTTCTAGTATAGATAAAATTAATAAGGAAAAAAAATCAAAATCAATAAAGATGAAAGGATTTGGTAAAAACAAAAAGTGTGACTTTTCCCATCGATATAAGAGAATTTTAAAAGGTAGAGTTAAAACGACCATCAAATCAAAGTATAAACTTAGTTTTTATATAACAGAATAAACAAACCTCTATGCTAGGTGAGCTAAAAACAACTATAATTTCATGACTACCAAAGAAGAAATTCCTAAATTCTTAGAATCGTTTTTAACAAGTGATCAGAACAATCTTCCTGGAAAAAATTATTACCGCTCTACATTTGTAAATTATGAAAAGAGATTACAATAATCAAACGTTACTTTCATGTAGTTGACAATCGAGATCCAGAAATTTCAAAAATAATTTAGATTTTGTAGCTTTACTTAAAATTGACTACAAGTTTACAACAGTTTAGTATTCTAAAAAAGATGCTTGGCATTGACGAGGTGCTCTAGTACTCACGCCATTGTGCCAAGATGTTTATAAAAAATAAACCAGTGTGGTTTGCTTTCAAATTGCGCATATAGTAGGTAACAATATATGCAACATTATGGAAAAACAAACAATAATGAAAAAACATGTAGTGGCTGTTGAAAATCCTTCATAACTCGCTGTTTCCTTCCACAACTTTAATTTCTTTTAATAATGAGCTAAACCGCGAAATTGACAGAAGGCCAATGTATTTTAATTGGGACGATGACGCAATACTTACTGTAGTAAGTATTTGTTATGAGTAAAGGAAGATTACAAAATGGATATCCAACAACCCTACCTCAAAAAAATATAACAAAGAAGCGGAAGACACTGATATCTTTTACCAACTTTGTGCTAGCTCTCGTCAAACATTCTGATTTCTGATCCAAAAAGTAATAGTCGAATCTCTTTTCCACGCTTTCTACTTAGCTGTTGTAGTAGTATTTTGTTCTCAACAATATGTCAATAATAATGAAATTATGAGTTAAATAGGATATAATGAAATGGATCTAATAAAATCAAACGCGATAAAAGGAAAAAATAAGTTGGAAAACAGCATCGGCTGTTTACGATATTCGCCACGTTACCATCAAGATGGTATATAAAACAAATAGGTCTAAAGGCGTCAGATCTAGCAACATTGAACGCCTTGGCTAAGATGTTCATTGTCGACTAAGGCGAGTCCAATACTTGTTAATGTAGCAATCTTCTGCAAGTTAGAAAAAACAGGATAGTTCCATTTTACTGGTAGATGAACCCAGATTTATCTCCTTGTTGCAGTTTATTCCGCAAAGAAAAATCCCAAGTCACTGAAAAATCCCACATAAATTGCAAAATACTACGATAATTCTCAGTTACCTAAATTCGAACGCTACATTAGCATACAAATGAAAGGTAGTATCTCATCGAACACACCATCACTTTTTTAAATATTTCTGGATATGCCAGACAGAGCATTTTCTTGCACCATACACTCATGCGCCCAATCATTTGGTCCCAGATCAGGGCGATCAGTAAACATTCTTTTGCACAAGCACACATTTCTTGTAAATTGTCAATACCACGTATGAGTTTCTCCTATCGAAGTTATATGCAAAAATGTCTTTGAACAGTTGTTACACATTTTTATTTCTCCTGTCACGGATACTGAACGGATAAACCTAGACACTAATGTACACCTGCCCAGTTTTAGAGAAGACTTGACGAGTCACTGTTTAATCGCTGTAAGTTTCATTATTTTTGGTCTCGCAGTTTGCGTGTGAAGAACAGCGAAACCGGGGAGTTAATTTAAAGTAATCCAGTACAATAAACAGTGTATTAGTTAGAAATCAATACTAAGTTATGTAGCGTACCTGAAAAGAGCGGAGACGTATGGATAACATTCGCTGACCCCGATTGGTGTAGTGGTTAGCATATTTGCCTCTACATTCAAGGGACGCGAGTTCAAACCCGATCAAGGTCAATTATTTTTCAGCAGCGAAAAATTTAAAAATATGCCTTCTCCGATAAAGAAGTAAATTCGTAAGTCCGTGACTCTTTGTTGCAAAAATTTTTTCCCTGAGTTTTGCGAAATGTCATATTTGCACAACTATTATCTACAATTCCGGTGGTATACACATGAAACTTTCGTATACAAATAAATAAACATTCTCACGTAGGTTCTGGTAATACAGTATTTGCGAAAAATTCCAGAAAGTGGCATCTAATGTCTGGAGAGATGATTTGAGGTGAGATGCTGGAGTTCGAGTATTTCAATTTTCAAGTAAAATGCACGACACTTTCTTGCCAAATAATGGGTAAATTTATTCCTGAAAGCACATAAATTACTTAAAAATTATTCATGTTCACGATTTTTAAAATGTTATTCTTAACAATTGCTTGTGTAAATTACTAGGGGTTGAAAGACGTAAATGTAAATAATCTTCATGTACCAGTAACGTGTAAATTTTATGTGTTTAGTCCAGTAATGATCAACTTTCAAAACTCAAGATAAACCTGAAAGCTAGACTTATTGACGGTTTCAGAAAATAGTTATTTGTATCGCTTGTCCAGGAAATAACATTTGGCAAGTACGAGTAACGTTGCAGGTCAAGCTATAGGCAAAGGCTGCAACATACGTGTACTTGTAAAACAGTTTTCTGGACGTGCGATACACAAAAATTTTTGTTCCATCATGAATCTAATTTTTTAAATAAGTATTACAATATTTGGTATTAATTTAAAAATATCATAATTCATTAACGTAGTAACTGACAGTTAGCGTGCTTTAATGCGCTCATTGTGCGGTTGCTACACAACAATAAATTTAGCAACCAATTGAATGTCAGGTTCGCATTTTCTGGTCTAGACCAGAGAAGAGTTATTTTCTGGCCACCGATGACGATCAGAAAATTGTTGTCGGATGGGGACACAAAAAGGTATAGTAAGAGCATTTTAAAGTTTATCTTTCTATTTCACTAATTACAAAGATATATATCCACATTACAATTGTACACTCGCAGATAAGTAAGTACTCTAAATAATTATAAGGTAATTAATTGACTTTTGTCCCAAAAAACAGAATGTTGTTTAAAATAACCTATTGAAAATGGGATGTGATACATCTCAGTCTCCATGAAAGGCTTGTTTCAATTTCGACGGCACCTTTTGCGAGTTTATCTTCACCTCCTAGAAAGGATGTAAACGTTTTCCTTCCAGGGTGCATTTAGAGCGAGGGAACCAGAGGTCGCAGGGTGCCGTGTTAAGCGACTAAGAAGGGTGATGATGAGGGCCATCCCCTAAGAATCTGCCCACATAATACGACGTGTGCCGTATGATGGAGAAACAATTAACCAGCGCGCCGCAATTCTGAACGTTTTGGTCTCATATTCTTACAAAAATACATCAAAACTTACAAATAAAGCAAGTTTGTTATGCACGACTTCTTGTATATCAAGAAACCGATCAACGTTAACTTCAAATTTGATCTGACTTGCTATGCAATTTTTGGTTAGGGGGAGCTTGAAGTCTTCCACTAGACCTGAAGCTTGCTTCGTTTCTACTTCATATCCACGTTTTATTGCAACTGGAAAGAATTCTCTTTATACAGTCATTGCACCCATTTACATCATTGTGTTTTCGTCATGCATGAATCATCGTCAAATTTGCAGCTAATGTCCGCCATCAGAGCTTCTTTATTCGTTGATTCATTATTGGCGAAATGTTTCCAAATTCTCGTCACTGCGATCTGTTCAAAGCTGCCATGAGCATAGCCGGACTTCGAAGTAGACGTCCCTTTTTGAATCCTCAAAGCCACTCGCAGACCTGTGTCATGCTCATTGCTTCCTCCTTAAAAGCTAGTTCAAGCATTGGTAAAGATTTACTTGCAGTTTTACCCAACAGGAAATAAAATTTCAAACACGTTCTTTGTAATGTACCGTCATCAAATTACAGAAAACCAATAGTACCGTCAAAAATGCTTACCTACGTAGACCTTGTTAGCGTGAGAAACTCCAAACATACTGAAATCTTCTGCAAAACCGCAAGTCCAGTTTCTTTCGTGTCCCGACTTGTGCACTATTGGTTTGAATTAGCACATGATAACTACTTACTATGAATAAGAAATGTGTCAAAAATTGTGTTTGTATGTAACTTATAGAGCGACCGTTGCAATATTTAATCTAATTCTACTAGAAATAGTTGAGTTTGTTTGCATAATTAAATTGATGAGTACATCGTTCTGATAACTATTAAATTTCTGATGTAAGCTAATCCATGGAGGTTTAATTCCATAGCATCATTTGATCAAAAATTTAAACGATCTTCTGATGTTAAATTGATCTTTTATAAAAAGATTCCAAATGAGTAAAGCTAAGGATTAAGAAAGCATTAGCGATACGACCAAAAAAAGTTCCTAAAACAAATTATTTAGCTTTGCATCTTAAACTTTGTCATAAAATTAGTTACTTTCACGACTTTTAGCGCCTTAAGCTACATTAAGTATCTTCCACTTGAAACAAGGATTTTAAACATTTTCAATTTTTATTATCAATTTTAGTAGTCTCACATTTTTAATTCAGTAAATTCACTATCACAATTTCAATTAACATTGATTCAAAATATAGATAAGTACGAGGGCTGCCTTTTAAGTAGTTACAAAAACTAGGAAAGAAAACAAATTTTTTGGAACAAACTGTTTGATTGTTTTTCAAAATATTCACCTTTAAGTTTTATACACT
>JAHWXV010740132.1:0-11822 GCA_024586415.1 Phrixothrix hirtus | reverse complement strand
GGTAGCTTAGTTGGTTAAAGCGTGTGTCATGTAAGCACAAGATCCTGAGTTCGAGCCTCAGCCGATCCAAAAAATTTTTAATATGTATAAAAAATACTTGCCTTAAAATTTACAATAAAATAGTTATCTCAAATAGAGAAATTTAGAAAATAACTTCATATATATATATGCTGTTTGATAAACAACGGACAATCCTATAGCCTCGATACTTATTGCTCTATTCTAATGCAACAAAAACCACATCAAATGACTCATAAAGTACTACACGTTGGTACTGAGAAAATCAACGTAAGTTCTGCTTTCTGAGAGTGGCGATAGTTAACTATTTTTCTTTAAATAGCTCGTTACAGATTTTTTGACTGATTTTTGTAGTGATTTCTCTTCTGATTTCAAAAATGTATAACATCCACTTTTGTTTTAAACTTCGGGTAAAAAACAACATTTTTCTGATAAAAATTGATACAAGTCAGGTGGAAAAATATATATCGGTAAAAATTGATATGAGCGTCATTTTGGTAGTTATTGAGTATTGAGTGGTTTACTTATTATATGCCAAAATAAATTACCGAGGATTAACCGATATCTTACAAGTTTATTGAGTGCCGCAAAAACAGTCACGCAGCAGTACGTACTTATCTGAGCAATTTCTATGTAAGGAAACTACTACCTTTCCAAAAATCAATTAATCGTTACATATATAAGTTACTCATTACCGAGCTCCAAGTTATCCTGTCTACTGTTTAATTTCGCCGCTGATAAAGTAAAACTCGCATTCGATTGCCGGTTGATTCATTTACAGTAACTACCATATAAACTATTTATTACACGGAAGGGTGAAAATACTTTAACGCTAAACGATATTAAGGTAGCTCCGCTGATATAACATTTTAATTTGAAATATTTAAGATTATTATGATTTACGTCATAATTCTTAGCGTAATATTTATTATACTGTAATAACAGAGTACCTGTTTGCCGTATGTCCTTAAATGAACATACGTTGTTTAATAAAGGTCGATTACTCTGGCCAGTGCTAACTCAATGATATTAATACAATACTAATCTTCTTTTGCCCATTATGTGCTCTTTAGTGTGTGAATTAAACCGCTTATGTGTATTTTGTAAGATGTTAAAGTTACAAACAGTTTTATTAAATTTATAATTAACCTTCTATGTTACTTATTCACAAAATACTCGATATACAGAGGAACTAAAAAGCAATCCTACCATTGTAATCAGAAAAATAATTTATGTTTACTAGATGGACTTTATATTATCATAATAAGCGACAATTACTTATACACAAAGTGAATTCAATCAGCACCTCATCACTATTTATGAATAATTAACGTGTGTTTATATTTGGGCCTTAACTTCGACTAACTATTATCCTGGTATTTTTAAAATCTATCTGTATACAGGGAGAGTCAGGATTGACTACTTTTGGTTTACGATTTGGCCAAATTGAGTTAATAACAACAACAAGTTTTAAGTATAGTTTATTTAGCTCAAACCAGCTGCATGCCTTCCAAAGTCTTCTGATCTCACTTCGAAGGTGAAACATTTATCATCAATATATAGGGTAAGTCACCAATCTCTAGCAGTTTTCGAAAAAATCACCGGTGTTCACAATTTCCCGAATTAGACTACCCTTACGATGTTCAGACGCTTATTTACCGTTGATCTACGACCTGCTCCACTGTTTGTTGGAAGCATTTTGAATTATTCGATGACAAGGTGTTCGTGCTTTAATGCTATTTTGACACATGACGGTGTACTTAATTTGGGACCGATACTTATAAGATTTCATCATATAGAGGATGTATCTAAACGCCAGAGAAATATTTTAAAGAGTAATACCTTCTCGAAAATTAAAGGCAGTTTTTTATGTAACTGTTTTATTCGCCCCCTCCTTGCAGAGTTATGCCCTTCTAAGGAAGGGTGAAACATAGGTTCCAATTTTTTTTCTGACATAATGGGAAAGATAAGTAGACATTTGGGGTTATCTTTGATTAATTGAATTGTTACTCTCCTCCCCTGATACATGAGTTTTACCGCTTTGTTTAGTAGGGCACAAAATTACAAGGATAGGGCGAGTAAGAAATTAAATGAAAACCTCCCTCTAGTTGTCAACAGGGAGTCATTCTTCAAAATATATCGTAGACGTTTAGATACAGCCTGAACGTCGTATCATTCTAAACGCTACTTGCTAACAAAGAAAACCAGAATAGTGTTGACATTTAACGGCTCTACCTTTTCGCCGATTTCAAAAGTAATTTAATTAATTATTTGAGGAAGGTTCAGTTGTTCTAAGAATTTGGTATATTTAGTAGAAATTTATTTTACTTCTTATAAACATTCTATAATAATAAGACATTTGTGCTTTAATTACAGATTAAGCTTGTATTGAAGATAATCAGGATCGGATTCAAAATTGTTTGTCTAGTTAACGCTCAGCGAAATTAGTTTCTCAGTCTATTTTGTTGAGCGCAAGATATAAAAAGATAGAGGGTTTTTAAATCCAAGGAACAGTAGGTGTTTAAGTTATCCTTATACGACTGTATGAATACTTACAAGGAAACTTCCCCAAGTGTTCTCCGATTTTGATGACATTTGAATTTGTTGTAGGAAACTAAAATATAAGAGAGCCATATCTTTTATTTGCGGTAATTCGGTTTTAAGGGGCAAAATCTTCTCTAAAGTTGGACCTATTTTGACCACTTAGAAGGAGTAGGCCGATTTTAATGGAACAAACTTTAAACTATTCTCCTTAATGAGGAACATACATAATTTTTTCCTTAGTGTGAAGGTAAAAGCTACCCCCTGAGAAGACTTAAAAGTTGCAAATGTACCCTCTATTATAAAGGGTTTCCTTTGAAGAAAATATATGCTATAGATAAATGCCGCTCCTTTAGAAGGGCATAACTCTGCAAAGAGGGGGCGAATACAAAAATTATCTAAAAAAACCCTTTAATTTTCGAGAAGGTATTACTCTTTAAAATATTTCTCTGGCGTTTAGATACATCCTCTATATGATAAAATCTTATAAGTATCGGTCCCAAATTAAGTACACCGTCATGTGTCAAAATAGCATTAAAGCACGAACACCTTGTCATCAAATAATTCAAAATACTTCCAACTAACAGTGGAGCAGGTCGTAGATCGACAGTAAATAAGCGTTTGAACTTCATAAGGGTAGTCTAATTCGGGAAATTGTGAACACCACTGATTTTGTCGAAAACTGTTAGAGATTTGTGACTTACCTTGTATATTAATGATAAATAATCTTACCTCTGAAGTGAGATTAAAAGACTTTAGAAGGCATGCAGCTGATTGGAGCTAAATAAACTATACTTAAAAATTATTGTGTTTATTAACTCGATTTGGCCAAATCGCAAACCAAAAGTAGTCAATCCTGACTTTCCCTGTATACAGATAGATCGTATAAATACAAAGATATTAGTCAATCTAACTTAAGGCCCAAATATAAACACTCGTTAATAATTCGTAAATAGTGATGAAATGCTGATTGAATTCACTTTGTATATAAGTAATTGTTGCTTATTATGATGATATAAAACTTATTAATCAAAGTCCATCTAGTAAACCTAAACTATTTTTTTGATTACAAAGGTAGGATTCCTTTTGAATTCCTCTGTACATCAAGTATTTTGTGAATAGGTAACATATAAGATTAATTACAGATTTAATAAAACAGTTTGTAACTTTAACATCTATACAAAACACACATAAATGGTTTCATTAACATACTAAAGAGTACATAATGCACAAAAACAATTAGTATTATATTACTGTCATTGAGTTAGGACTGACCAGAGTAATCGATATTTATTAAGCAACGTATGTCATATAAGGATATATGGGAAACAGGTACTCTGCGCAATCTTTCCCTAAGGACTTGTAAGGGCTGAAATGTAAATTATCTTTATAACTTTGATCTGAGCGTAGTTGTATAATCAATTCATTAAGGCTAATCACACAATATCTGTTAATACAGTATAATAAATGTTACGATAAGAATTATGGCGTTAAATAAAATAATCTTAAATTAAAATGTTATATCACTCTTCGGTGTAACAAATTGTTTATATGGTAATTGCTATAATTGATTCAACCTGCAATCGAATCTGTGTTTTATTTGTTCAGCGGCGGAATTAGACAATAGACAGGATAACTCGGAGCTCGCTACTGAATAACTTATAGATATAACGATTAACTGACTTTCGGAATGGTATCAGTTGTTCATCTCAGCTGTTGACATAAATTCGCAACTTGATGACGGAATGGTTTTTAATCTCGTGTTCTACGTAGAAAAATGTTTACCTGTATTTAAAAGTTTACATTTGGCGTGTGGTTTTGAACACGCTGTATATAATAGCTGTAGTATTTGATTTTGCTCTCATGTAAATTGAAATTGATTTGCAGACGAAATCGTCATTGTAGTAATTTTATTAAATAACGAAATCTATTTATTTATTAACAGCTGCATTAATGAACTAATTTTTTTCGTTTCAATTTCTGTGAAATGATGCCGGTAAAAGTAAAATTTATAATTTAGTGAAATTGATTTGCCATATGCCAGTTATTGACTTTTCATAATATTTTTTTAATTTGTTTCGCATTATTGTAAAATGCTATAAGTTTCGATCGACTGTTCCGTTGTAGCGAAGGTCACACTTGGGCACAGGTGATAATGAGGTTGACGAGGGATTTGGACGAGAAGTTCGAGCGGAGATCTCAAGCTGGAAGGTTGAACTACGCTGCGAACTTGAGTATAGGTTCTTTTTGCATAATTTTTAATTTGCGCTGTGGCAAATTGTAATTAACCTGCGGGATTAATATAAAGTTTTCTGTGAGTGTCTTACGGGTAATAGTAGCTGTTAAAAGAGTGACATTTATTAAGTATGGAAATTTTAATGGCAGACATGTGTAGAGATAAGGACAAAAAATGTCCGCAACGCCTAACGCGTGAAAAGTTTCTACGCGATAGAATTTAATTTATTCTTTTGTTTTATTAAGTCTACCATGAGTAGTGATGTGTTAAATTACTCCTTTGTTTGACAAGCACAATTTTATTAAGCTTTTGGCTGCTACTAGTGAAGTTTGTTAAGAAATCTCTTCAGATGTTTTTTTAAAGAATTAGAATTGAAGTACATCGTCAATTTTTCGTTAAAACCGCGTTCTAGTAGTTGTTTTTGACGTTATCCTTATCGACAGCACCAACAGGAGTACCTTTGAGGAATATTTACGAACGTGTCCTTGGGCTCGTTGAGTTCCGCCGTCTGCTGCTGGATGTTTTTTGATAATTTTACTCCCAACAGATTTAGATTACACCGTCATCAAGTGGTTGTGAAGAGAAGTGGTATTCTTTAGAAAATTTCGAGAACTTTTCAATGTCATATTTTTAAACAAATTTATAAGTGCTTAATTTTTATCTATTCACAGTTTCTAGGGAACGAGAATATTGTTTTGGCTTGCATGCAAGAGGAAACATATTTTTTCTTTTTAACGAGGCCTTTGTAAGTATTCTGTATTATAATTTAATGTATTTTTGATACGAGTAATTATGTGCATTGTAACAAGTTTATTTGCTTATCCGATTTAAAGTTTGATGGTCTGCAATTTATTTAAATCAAATTCTTGTATTTATATCAGTTTTAATAATTGTGTTAAGAATTTATTGAAGCCGGCTCATTCCAACTTTTGTTCTCATTAAAATTTATGCTTGCCAAGGGTGTTTTTTCATTGATTCTTGTCTTTGTTAACTCTTTGAACATTCACTTGTTTAGCAGTTTCAGGTCAACGTTTTCTGTGTCAAGCTTTGACCAATAAATTTAACTATACAGTGGCACTCAAACCATCATTCATCATAATTGCCACCACATTTTGTTCTATCACAATTCGCAAACATACCAGGGCTTATCAAATAATTTTCATCTGATCTATTACAGTATTGTTTGAGGCAATAAGTGTAACAAAAGAACAAACTATTCCTTCCTACGCACGTCCCGCAAAATTGGTTTCCGATCCGTAGCAACTAAATTTCCAATAATCACGTAGTTATTCAGTGACAAATTGAAACGCCTTATTGAATATTCAAAAAGAATGATAAGTAGTTGCAATTTACATAATTACAATTAAATTTCGTTGTGATTTTCCTTTACGCGACTACATGATTCATACTTGTACCTATTGCTTAGCAATACATGTGGTTTCTTCTCGTCAGGTATGCGTACAGTCCATATTTCACAAAAATAAGAAATACAACGTATTTCTTATTTTTGAATATCTAATTTTAAAATATTAATTTAAAACATTTCATCAAACTTCTATTTAACAAGTCGTCATTTTATCCCTATAATCTACAGTTAGGTGTTGTCGGTGCAATATCCAGATATCCTGTATATGGAGATTCGTGAGCAAATGTTAGCGAGAAAAATTTATGCAAAACGCAGAAAAATCTTTAAAAGTTTGAATCTTTTAATATTTATCCTTAATTTTGTATATTTATATTAATCGAACAATTATTTAAGTATATTTAAAAAAATATTCTCACGCTTTGATAATATGTTTAATAACTACATAAATGACCGTACATTCACTAAACTCCATTGATTAAAGGGATGTAATTAGAATTAGTTATTGTCAGACCTTGCTGCGTTTTGTAACCTTTTAAGTAATAATAATGCATTTATGATGCATGATTGTATACATTACCTATTTAACAAATTTAACTACAGTAGGATTCCTTTTAAATTCAGTAAGAAATACGTTCCTAAGAAATAAATAGGTTAAAATCAAAAACTATTTAGATTCACGTATTATATATAGAATTATTCATTGCAAAGTTACATATTAAAAATTTGTCATATTAAAAAAAGTCAATTATTTTGTATTCACACAGACAATGAGGTCAATATTGCCGCTTGATAAACAGTAAAGTACCCCTGAAATACGTGTCAATGTGACCCGTGCAGTTAGATATCATGCGAAAACCATATAAGCATAATCTGAAATAAGTAACGTATATGAGTATGCGAGAACCTTGTTTAAAAATTATTTGTACATCAATATAATTACAAAACGTTCCAAGATATCCGACGCTAACGCGAAGGTTGAAAGATATACAGTTTTAAGATTCTTAGAGGAAAATACATAGTTAGTTGGTTATCAGTTTTTAAGCGATACAGTTCGCGGAGAGATTATTTTATTTTGAGTAGTGCCTTGTGTCTTTAATTTTTAGATTTTGAATCTGTCTTTGTCAAAGTTAATAATCCACTAGGCCATTGGTGTCCAAGTTGGGGTTTCGAGAATTAATTTGGGATTCGGAATTTGACAAGATTTGGGCAGGTATCGTTCCGTTAGCTTCACCCGACAGGAGTCTTCATGTAATTAGAACACAAGGGCGACTTTGTCTTAAATTGAAACAACGTTAGAATCATCAAAAATAGTAAGTGCTCTCCACGTACTTTTGTCTGTATAAAAGAAAGGGATCCGATAAATTTCGATTTTTAAAGTAATTTATCAAGAACTACAAGACCGTTTTAATTTGCAAATTTACGTAACGTAATAAAAGATACATTGTTGCTACCGTTTAGTTTTGAATGAATTGAAGCGAATGGATTATGACCTTCTAATAATCACTTGTTGAATAAATGCTTTTGATTATCAAGTTATTCACATACGTGTAAATTATTGTAAGCTAATTTTCTGTAAATTTTGTAATTATATTTTAATAATTTAAATTGTTTAACTTAACTTTTGGTAGTTGGGTACCCATTTTGAATATATGTTGCTTATGCAGATTCTTTTAAATATAGTGTCGTTGGCTAAACTTAAGAGTTCATTTATTAACCGTCATCATCATTCAAGTACTACCAGTTGTAATAACCAGTTGGATTTTGTTAATCAATTGTTCCGAGGCTAGACTTCGCTAGCCAATGTTCTTTGTGTTTAGTATGTAAGTCCTGTTGAATTTCTTAACTGATTATTGAATTTATAGATATATGTGTATTTTCGTGCAAACAAAAATTATATAAAGGTATTCTTGTGCTCAATTTTGGTTATTATTTGACCAACGTAAAACCTAACGTGCAATCATAACTATACAGTGCGCGTGCAAAAAGTTAAATAGCAATTTAATAATTTTTAGAAATGAAAGTCATAAAGCATTTATTTTTGAGTAAAAATAACACTTTCTTGAGAATCTAAAGTTCAGCTAATTAACTAAATACTATACCGGGTGGTCAAGTTCTGAAAACCTACCCGTAGTCATTTCATTTAAGGCACATTACGCCCTAAATTTTTACAAGTAACGTAGATCATATTTAGAGCTTTCGTTGGCATTTTTGATTGATTTTTATATACAGAGCGATCATAAGTTAGTGAGCATCTTTGGCATTAGAACATTTCTCTTTTTCAGTCTTAGTCTAATATCTGCAGTACCACTAGAGTGTCTGTCTCCACTTTTAAGGTAGATCACTAACATCGTGATATACAAGGGGTTTCGCACACATCGCCTGATTGTAGTTTTAACTTGAGAACAGTAGCGCCAACCTTTTACCGATTTTGACTTAATTCTACAGTGTTTAGCCTCGCAAGTACCGTCTAACTACGACTCGCTCCACTGTAGCTTTGGCGGCTGTGGTTAAACACTCGTGATTTCTACCACATGCGTTATTGCAAATTTCGCCTGTGACATTATATGGCGTTTAATTTTAAACACTAAAATGTGAAGGTAGCGAATAATGACAGTAATGATTGAAAAAATATGGTAATTGACATGCTAATAACAAGATACATTTTATTACGAAAGCGAAGGGGCTCAAATTATGTATTGTTAATCTAGTTTAGGCCTTGATCATGAGTACAAGGCATATATGCGTACTTTAACACATTCACTGCTGATGTTTAATTGGTTGTGTATATCAAAGGCTAAGGTTGAATGATGAGTTGCTTTTTCTTAAAAAATTAAATTGCTTCATTTGTAAGGGTTGTTCTTCCCAAATTATAGGAATAGCATACGTTACTGTTCTTGAATTAAGTGATGTTATTGCTAATTTTAGGATTAATTTCTCCTCATCATTTACTTGCACAATGACGTTTAGAAACGTCATCTGCACATAAAGAAATATGCCCATAAAATCTCAGAACGTCATCAGCACTAAATGTGTTAATAGACCTGTAATCTAAGATATCTACACACTAAAGTAAGATCTTAAAATATATAATTTGGTTTCTAGGATATACTATTTGTTCTTGAGAATATTAATATTATTCAAGAAATAAATAAAATTTTAAAATCTAAGATATTTTCTTAAAGTTATTAAATTTAATTTAAAATAGAATGGGGATGGATTCCAATTAGTCTAAACTATTTATAGCCTCAAAGATGTTAAACTTGATAAAATAAACGTATAGCAGGTTAAATTAAAGTTTTATTTTGTGAATGCGACGTATAGTGATGTATTCAAAATAGTTGTTTGAATATTTAAAAGCACAATACACTTTAATTCACTTAATTTCTAAGTGACGAAAATTAAAAACCCATAGTGCAGATTTATTAATCGCACATACAAATAAACAAAAATTATAAAACTAAATTTTATCGTGGCCCCCAGTCTAATCGTACATGAACACGCTTTTTGAGTTTTATCAGATATTCAATTGATACTTACATAAACAGAACGAATTCGTTAAATTTAAGTTAAAACTTCGATTAGCATCAAATATCGTAGTGATTAAATTTGGATGTAAGAAAACCTAAAATCTTTAAATGTTTGATCTAGATAAGCTAATCAACTAGTTAAATCACAATTTAAACGTTTGAAAAGAGATAGGTACAGATTCGTAGAACGAAAGGAATACAGCTTTGAAAATGGTTAAACTCGCTTAGTAAAATTTATATAACTTTAACTTACAAATTTTTTATACACACGAACGACATCAAACAATAAACTATTTTACTGATAAATTTTCAATTAATCAAAACCTCTTATTTATTATTTACAGATAAGGAGAAATAATAAAAATTCTGATATCTTAGAGTAATCTAGAAGTGCCTAATTTACTTAAATATATACTAGTTTTTAATGTGTTTAAAATGTAATAAACTAGAAGGTAGACATGACTTACTTATACTTCGCATTTAGAAATATTTAATTATGAATTGTAGTAATACTAATATCAATAACAATATAGTAAAAATATGTTTATACAAAAAAAATATTCATTTTGAGTCAGTGTACAATTGTGCAAATATTAAACCAATTGTGTAACAAGTAAAACTATTAAAAGAATGTCTAACGGCGAAATGTATCATAATATATACAGGGTGTCTCACAATATAATGTCAATATCTTGCCTACGTGTTCTTGACATGCTCTTAAGATAAAAGTTTCCATGAACAACTGCCTGATCTCCAAAAATACTTTTAGAAATTTGTTACATAATTTTAAATAGAATGTCGCGAAATTTATAATAACCAAACAATTATGTACTGCGGTTATTACTGAGTCGAAACTGTTATTTAAATTTTCACATTTTCAAATCTATAATATGCAAAGAAACATTTATTTGTGGTTACAGTAAAACTGCGTGGAAGTTGTTGTAAGGAAATATCACCGTTTATTTCTGTCATAGGTTACCAGATAGGTTTTCACTAATGTTCATGGCTCCTGTAAGCGCGTCTAAAATTCCTACAACATCTATCTTTAATTTGGGAACACCCTATATATAAGTAAATCAATAACAGAATCAAACGTGTAAATTACCAGTATTAATTTGATATCAAAATTTATAAATAAGGATTTTACAGGTTGTTGCTAAGTTTGTTTATAATAATTAACTTTTGAAAACCCCTGGTTCACGATTGTAAAAACAATTTACAACTTCAGCTTCTCACGAAAACAAGTATGCTTCTATAAATAGATGGCAACCACTAACCCTCCCCCCTTTCGTGGTAATCTCGAGGTGAAAGGATACAACGTTGAGTTAGTTGAGACCAGAGCTCTCAAGTGCAAGCAAATATTAGTGAGGTGTGACGTTATCGTTAGGCATTGCAGTTTCCGAATTCAAAAATACAAACTAGCTGCCCGTATCGTCTATCGACTGTCTGAAACTTAGTGAATTAGGCAAAATTGGCGCACCATACGAATCAAACAAGATTGGGTCGAGTTTCGTAATCCTCGTTCAAATTGGCCATAGGGTCGTAGGACGTTTCGAAAGTACTCCAAGTACGCTATAATCAGGAACTACGGTAGGGACCGAGTCCCGCTACTGAAGTCACGAATCTCAACGCAAATACAAGTAAGTGGCCATTTTTTTGCCACTAAAGCCTTTCCACTTGATAAACCAGCAAGTTTCACTAAGAGTAATCTGACTCTCAACCCCAATATTTTTTTGATAACATAATAATCACTCGCCGGGGAAGTTACTACCGTCAAGTATCAGTTAGACATTTTGTTGTTTTATTATGTGAACTCCTTTAATTTTGAAACTAAAGACAAATATTAGTGTAGTTAAGCACCTTAATTTTAGTCCACCTTTAACTCAAGGAGTCAATATTTGTTAATAATTTAGGTAGATCTTAATACTAGTTAAATTTGGGGATCCCTCTTTTTCTAGTGCCATTTTTTTACTTTCTCTTACGTATATGAAATATACTATAGAGAATGTCATGTTTTCGGTCCAAATGTTCGATGTCCAGTTTTTAGCGGAAATACACGTTTTCAGGTCCCCTGAGTCCGAAAAACAGGTTTTTAGAAATTGATCTCTCTCTCTCTCTCTCTCTCTCTCTCTCT
>JAHWXV010740123.1:0-10510 GCA_024586415.1 Phrixothrix hirtus | reverse complement strand
TTTTATTTATTTAAATTATTAGTGCCTGCCTTACGCTTAAACAAACAAGTCATTTGCCCTAAGCCCGATAAGTAAAGAGTTCGCTATTCTCAAATTGTTTATTTTTAAATTAGAATTTAAAAAAAATTAAAAACAGTGTGATAGTATGATAATTAAGGCCCGCATTTCCTAAAGACAGGCGATAGAAATGCTTATAAATAATTAAAAATACTAATAATATTTTTAATGGAGACTTTAATAAATTAATCGGGCATGACTTGGTTTCTTCAAACATGATCGATACACAGATTAATATTTGTTATACAATCAGTAAAATTACTTTTTATATATCAAGTTTGATTTTATATAATTATTATAAAAAAAAAACAAATAGAAACAAGCAATATATTTTTAATGATTATTATATTAATTCTTTGTTATTTACTTTCAATATACAATTTTTTAAAACAACAATGCACATTTTTCGTTATTTCACAATTAAATATTATTAAACACTTTTCGAACAAATTCTATCGAATTAATTTTCATTGAGTTTTCATCGCATACGATTATAAAAATATCATATTTTTATTACATTAGTAAAAGGAGAGATGATATTTTAGTAGTGGTAAATGGTATACTGCGAATTAATAGTTATTTTCACAACAAGTTCGGAAAGTTAGTGTTTTCCATATGAGTGTGCAATTTATCAGAACGAGCAAAGCAAGCCCTGTAATTCACACGAATATAATATGGAAAATGCACTTCCCGAACATACAATGAACACTTTTTCTACTAGCGTGATTTTTAAATTAAAAATTTCAAACATTCAAAATTTTGGTAAGTTTCACGAATTCAGTTTGAATTATATTAGCATGATCCTATGAAGTTTTAGAGAAAAGACTTGTCTATAGAAACAAGTATAAATTGTTTAAAAGTAATTAAATACAACCTATTTCCTTAAATACATAGTTATCAACATAGAATTTAAATATAAAGAACTTTTTGAAATTTTTGATGGAAGTTTAGTATATGAATATGTATTATGCGGTCACCTATCGATGTACTTACCACGCCCAAACTTGATTAACTTTTGTGATTGCTATAAACATAATAAAAGCGACCAACCATACAATTATTTACTGTGCCCAACCTTTGCTAGTTTTGGTGATCATTGTAGAAGTGGAACAGCATTTACTCACATAGCGACTAAAGTTTGATTCGGAGAAATTATCGTAAGCCAAATCCTCTCGTTTCAACTGGGGGAATTTCACACATTTTTACTCTTTAAATGAAAGCTAAGATGCAGTTAAGATTACTGATTTGTTCATGGAACTTTTAAATGACGAAAACGGAATAAAGTTTGAAAATTTTGACATTGTGACGTCACCTGGATTCGTGGGCAAAAGGTTTGATTAATAGAATTAATCACAGAATACGCTATTGCAGCTATTTGCTACTGACGGGTTGTCAGTTATGCACTTCAGTTGTTTAGCATCTGTAGCGTTTGTTATAAGTTACTCTGTAGAGTTTAAGCACTTTAACAGTCATTTTCAGACTACGTAAGATACTATGAAAGTTATTTATAGGGTTTGTAAAAGTGTCATTTTCATTAAGTAAAAATGCATAACCTCAAATTCTCGCAACGTAAATGACTTAAAAGTGAGAGGAGATTGTTTAATAATAAAAATATTTAAATAATTGGTATTCAGAAATTTTGCAATGTTGTTGCTACGAAAGAAATTTTACTGACGAAAGAAATTAACGCAACACTTGCAATTTATTCGATACCAATGACAAACTTTTTTATTTTTTCAAGAACAAGTTTTATGTCGAGAATGCCTGACATGTACTATGCTTGCATATGTTTTCATTCGTTTTTGTTGTCATGGTTTTCAATCAATAAATAAAAGAACTGATTTATCGGTATTTTGACTACAACATACCTCCAGATTAAATTCCATCTGGGCAAAAAGTACAAAATTGTGAAACATGGATGCCAATAGGCATCACAATTTAAGTGTTGAAGAAGCAGTGCGTGTAGTAACTCCCGCATAAGAAGGTCGCAGTTGCAGTCGGCGTTACATCGTTCAAAGTCTTGACCTCAATTAGTTAACAATACGGCTTTAATTCGGCACAACGAAACCCATGAATACTCTACAAGACTAGTACAAGGCAGGAAAGAGTCATAAACATTCTACAAGATCTTTTTGTTTGTCGTAAACATTAAGGAAGCGGTTACCTACGGATTCACACATACAAAGCAGATTCGAAGAGACACACAGTGTTCGCGTTAGCTATGTTAACATAACAAAGCGGTTATGGGGTTTTAATTTAGCACCCGCAAGACCTGGAATAGGACCACAATTGGTCGCAGAACATCGCATAGACGGGCTAGCATTTGCTCAAAAACATGTCAATTGGTTGGAGGCTGATTGGGGTAACGTTATGTTTAGTGATGAATCGAGATTTTGCCTCCATAGCACTGATGGATGGATGCGTCTATGTAGATAATCAGACTATTATGTTTGGTGACAGTTCTGTTATAGAATGGGAAGGTGGCACTTTATAGGCTCGTACGGAGTTAATGGTAATTCCAAGAGGAAGAATAACAGCAACTTTTTACATTGCAGACATTTTGGAACCACGCGATCTTAACGCGATAAGAATCTTGTGGGACATTTTGTGCAGACGGCTTAGAGCACTTTCTAGACGTCCAATCAATCAACAAGAGCTTGGACAGCAATTACAATAAATTTGGGAAAATGTTGATCAGGGAAAAATTAGATCATTAATTTTGAATCTAGCTCGTTGCTGTGAGGCAATTATTCGAACAAGATGAGTAAAATCGAATATTTGGTTTTTAATTCGTAATGTTAATTTTTGTAATTATTTGTGTTGGTGGTTTCACTCTTGATTTTTGTTGTATTTTTTCCTGTTTCTAATTTTTGTGTTTTAATTGTTTTGATAATTGTAAATTTTCAAAATTTATCTCTAAATTTTTAAAAAATAATTTTGCACAAAATTTCAACAAATTTTCAAAGGTGTTGTGTTAATTTTTTCGCTGTCTAGAAATATCCTTTTTACATTACTCGTGTTAAATTTAAATTCAATATGTTATTTAATATATCTCCTAAATTCAACTTTAGTCTTACGTTTAATCTTATAAATGGTAAATTCTCTAATTAAAAATGTTGGAAAGTTGCAACTAAGACAACACAATTTTCAAGATTAAAATATAGTACGCTCCAAATAAAAGGAGAATCCCAAGATATATCTCATTTTTGTTTAAATTTGATGTTACTTGTTATTTATTTCTCGTGAATGGACTATATTTGCATTTTTGTAGCATAACCAAATCTTGATCCACGTTTCAAGAACTAGTATAATATTTATTTGGCATTTTTTTAATTACGAAAAAATCTCTACTTTAAATTGGATGCCTAAGCAATCAATTTATTATACAGAGAGTTTAATTTAAAAGAGGCCTGCACATTTAAGTCTCGGGAATTTGTTTGCAGATGCTTCACGAGGTTGAGAAACCGGACCGATTGTTGTAGGAGAAGTAGTGAGAGCTGGGAAAAATAGCGCGTCAGTCACCTAGTAAGGTGAGGGGATCTGTTATTGAATATTTGTTTTCGTGTGATAACAATGCGGTATGTCATTAATGAAGGTGTTTTAGTAGTAGTATATTATTTTAAGACAAATTCAATTGTTCGATGTCGTGCATTATTCACAAAAAAATTTAGGCAGGAGATATGTACCAGTCAAAAGCGCAATTCAGAAACTGATAAAGAAATTTCGTATTCAGGAAGTCATTATCAGATTTCCTTATGTCTTTGAGGAAGTTAAGCCAAAAAAAACAACATGCCTTTTATGAACTATAAAAGTGTGACAACTTTATCGTGTGCAGTGTTGCGAGAGATTTAAGGACTTAATTCTTGGCAACATGCCCATTTTAAGGAAAATGTTTTCTACAGACGAAGCATGGAGATGGAGCACTGAAAATGAACACTTGTCAATCGAGTTGACACTGCACCCTGAAAAAATTGGCGCCTGGTATATCATGGCGAAAAATCTTTTAACCTATGTTCTTTGAATGCTGAATGCTGAAACCTATCAAAATGTTACTAGGCAATTCAAATCTTTACTTCACTCGTGGATGGTGCATGGTGCGACTTGTTCTATGCTTCCGCCATGCATATGCTGCATGAATTTTCGAAGAAGAAATTATAAATACAGGAATATGGTTACCAATATCTTCAGATCTAAACAATTTAAATTGCTTTTTTCGCGGAAACTTAAAGTAAAAACAATTCACATACCTTTGAGGAATTAAAAATGAACATAACAGCTGCTATCTGAAATGTAGATCAGGAAATGCTACATAGAGTATCTAGGAACGTAGTGCGACGCATTAACAAATGCATTGAGGTTGATGGACATCACTTCCAACATTTGCTGTAGCCTAGGGATATCGTAAATACAATGTAAGGTTTATTCATTAATAATTCAATTCTTTTGAGTTTATTTAATTTAATAATGAAAATTTAATTTCATATATTTATTAGGTTACGGTATATATCAGAAAAGTGACAACATTTCATTTTTTAATTAAACGTCATAACATTGCTTTTAGTTCACTAATTCTAACCTATACGTGGCGGCTGCGATTAATATATTCGTTACAATCGAATATCCTTCATTTTGGATTTAAGTCTGGGAAGAACATGTTGCTTTGTTTATAATTTATTATTCTAAATTTATTTGATGTAAAATCAATTGCACCAAACTAAAATATATCCGTTTAATTTTATTAAATTAATAGTGTGAATCTGGTGTTTGATATTTCTTGTTTACTGCATTGTTTTATGGTTTGTTATTAATAATTAATTGGATAGCGTGCGTTAACTTTAAACAATGCAGCAAACACAATATTTAAACTGTTTATAAAATTTCGTATTTTAAAAGTGGTTTCCACCTGTTAATTTGTAAAAAGGGTCGAATACCTTTCTAAAGATTACAAAGGATTATCCTATAGCGGTACCTAGCGTAGATACTTGTATTTATTTCTGCATTATCCAAAACCAGATTAAAGTTTGAACAAATATTGATTACCTATGCCAAATATAAATAAACGATATACAAATACACAATTTTTCATTAAAAATGAAATTTTAAAACTAATGATTAATAATTTTTCTAATATCAGGCCGTTAACCTTTGTTACGTGATTTTCGACGTAATATTAGCAACTTAGCGAAATAATAGAATTTAAAATGTAAAGTCTTGTTGAAATTATTTAAATGAACACAAATAAAAGTTTTATTTCTTCACTGGTTTAATAATGTTTGTAAATTTTCATTTGCGTGACGTCCAATTTTCTTTAGTAAATGTCACGTTTATCAAGCTCGCAAATTAGGATTATTGCGTGATTTTCTGGTTGAATCTGGTGAATAGAGCTACCCAAATTTCTTTGATCTTTGGTCACGTATTTTTACTGCCTTATGCTGATTTTGACAATGATGTCTTCGCTGGACTTGTATCAGTAGTTAAGGTACCAAGAACTATTTATCAACTAGTCAGTTTCTATATCTTGCACTGGACTTATAACACTTGAATTAAATCTGGTACCCAAAGACCTCGATTTCTGATGGTGCAGGATCTTTTATAACTTTTCGTTTCCATGACTACAAAATTTGCGCAAAGTCGTTTTAACCAATCCTGTCTAAGAGTTTTAAAAGTTTATCTGTTTTGTCTATTACAGAAAACGTTAAATTTCCCACGCCTTCCAGCAATATTTTTATTGGGGTTGTTAACTTTATTGGTGCTTTGTCTGGATTTCTTTAGAATAACCTTTCTAACTAGCGCCACGCATTAATGGAAACTTTAACACTTGCTTTTATTTAAAATGCAAATATTTAAGAAAATATTTTAAGTACTATTTAACAAACTATAATATTTTCTTATATTGATTACACGTTAATTAAATTAATTAATTAATGTGCAACGAACATTATTACAGTTGATAAATATTGATTGTAATAATAGAACGTTTTTGTTTAACAACGTATTCATGTTTTACTGGATCGATATCTAGATTGATCTAGTGAATGTTAATTTTTTAGATTCAATCAGATGAGTTATTGAATTTGTCCGTTAAAATATAATATGGCAGCATAAGTAAAAGAATTTCGAATGGAATTTTCCGTTAGTTAAGAACACCTATGATGCATCTAAGAACATATAATCCGACCTTGACCGATATAAAATTAATTTTGTCTGCCAACCTATGAGCTACTAATTGTAATGTGTATCATTTACGAGGTAAATTAATTTAAACCGACCTATTTATCTTTTGTCCATTGTTTTCTTTCGATCTCCAAATTATTATCATCAATAACATTTTATATTTTTTTTTTGGCGTTACAACAATTCTAAATTTCAACTGTTTAATTATTTTCAGTGTTATTTTACTTTATAATTGAAAAAGTAAATTTAAATAGCATATTAATTTTCAGTTGTAGTTATATTACGTTACCTATATTACAATTTATTTCAAATATTTTAAAATGAATAGAACCAGTCCTTTGGTAAATTGTGTACTACTGTAAACGTTAACTCGTACTCCTAAATGTAATTTCGTGTAAAAAGGTATTAATTATTCCTACAAATAATTTTTGTTTATTTAAACCGAATTATTCGCATTACGCTACAAATATTTAAACTGCTTATTTTAACGCTATTGTTGGGGATTATTTATTACTGTGTTATCAACTATGCTTACATAAATCATGCCGCTCGACCATAATTGAAATTATTGGACTTCTGACTACTATCTGTTAGTGTAATCAGTTACTTGTTAAAACATATAGCTTAACTTCAACATGTAATTGGAAAAGTTTATTAAAGATTTGTTAACCAACATATTGTTTCTTATTTATGTAATTATTGCTCTTTACAAAAAGCTGTGTAGTACATTGACTTGTATTCACTATACTATTCTTTTCGATCTGGCTCCTTTAAATTGAACGCATTGTACCTTAATCGTCATCACTCAATTTCTTACTTCTTTATTTATTAAATCAAGGAAGTCCAAAGTCACAAAGATATTTCAGTTTATAGTTTTAAACATACAAGGGGGTATTTATAGGCTCTTAGTCTAACATGAGAAACGTTACTGTATTTTAAAACAAATTTTTAGTAAATCCACATAATTACCTTTTCACACAATACACTTTGCACGACGTTCATAAAGTTATAATTAACAATTAAACGTTTTGGTATGGCAACCACTCTTTCACAGTATCTAATACTACTGAACCGATGAGAACTTCCCTTTCAGATATTTTAATTTTGGGAATAGATAGGCTGTAGAGCATAATTCTAACGAATAGCAGTTGAAGAGGTGGTCAATCAATTTAAAATCAACTTCATCAATTTCTGCCATGCAATCATGGACCTATGAGAAGGAGTATTGTTCTGCTGAAAAACACATTTGGAAATTTTTTCACGGCGTTGCTCAACAATTTTTCTCTAACTCTAGAGAATAATGTAGAATAATACGCCTCCTAAAAAAAGGTTCAAGGACCTTTCCGACTGATCTTTGGATATAAACTTTGTTTAGATGAGAGGCACCAGCGTGTCTCCATCTCTTTTATTGTTTATTCGTTTCCAAATCATAACGACGGAATCATGTTTTGTTCATAGTTATAGTATGATCTAAAATATTCGAAGAATCCTCGTCAAAACAGCGATAAAGTGACTTGAAAGTGGTAATTTTGAGTCGCATTTGAACTAAATTTGGACACAAAAAAATTTTTCCATACCTAATTCATAAAGTACAAGGTGAAGAACACATTCGCAGGAAATGTTTTGAGTCATATTTAAACATTAGAACCCAATTCATCGATCTTTCAAAATCATGTCATACACGGCATGAACATTTTCAGAACTGTCAAGACAATATTCATCGTTTACGTTTGTCTTCTCTTTTTCTTAAACTCACTAACCAAATTTTTTATGATTGCTTAAAAACAGCAATGATCTTTTAATGTTTCCACCATATCCGCATAAATTTAATTTAAAAACAGGTACTTGGTTACCGACCGATAATTAAAATCTTTATCGGCATGTTTTCTTAAAACGTTCACAATTTGCAATCAACTAAATTAGAGAAACATACTTGTTGCCATGGTAACCACTTTTGGTTTTGTTTATGGAAAAGTTCCAACTAACTATCCATATCCTCTCGTACATATTTTCCATTAGTAAAACTTTGCCGCATGCATCTAACATATTATTTAATCTTCAAGTCTATGTCCAGGAATGACTGTAGTAGGTCTAAACACATTGAGATATAACCAGGGCTACTTAGAGAACTTGTCTGCCTATACGCGTCTACTTAGAGGATCACTTCTTCATTGGATGAAAATTTCTTACCAGCAAATCAAGCATTCATGTTTGGGACCATGAAATTAATCAAAAGAAACCAAATAGAAGTAAGTGAAAGCATTTCTAAATGCAATCCAGGCATTTTTGCAGTTGCAATAGCTGAAGAATGTTCTGGTGCATTATCTTGGTGAAACAAAATTTTTTATTTGCCAAATATGGCCGTTTTTCTTTGATTTTCTTAGTGAATTCATTCAAAAACAATGATAATACTCGCTCACAATTGTTTTGCCTTTTTGAAGGTAGTCAATCCAAATTATTTTGCAAACATCCCAAAAACCAGTTACGATGACTTTGCTAGTCTTTGGCACCATGTTTGCCTTTTTAGTTCACTTGAACCATCTTCTACACTTTGTTTCGAATGATTTTTGGTTCCTAGTCTCATTAACAGCAACGCAAAAATTCAGACTCTTAAACGGTTGTTGAACATACATACATACGTGCATACATACATTCTTGGTACATTGTTAACAAAGCTTTTTCATGTCCAAATTATCATGTAAAATTGAAACCGCTGTACCAATCGCCACGTTTAAAGCCTCCACAATTTTACGCAACTTCACTGGACGCTCTACCAACGCAATACCATACATTTTTGTTTTATCATTTCTAGTGTACGGGCATCTTGTGACATACCTGACCACTCAGCATCGCTAACACTCGTACAAACACAACGAAACTTGTAAATCATTCTAGTTAATGTAGCAGAGTCCAGATAATATTTGTCAAGCTTTTATTTTGTTTCTGTTATTGTTTTTCCACTAATACAAGTTGCTTACTTTATATTGTTGTCAAACATAAACTAATCGGCAGATGTTCTTGAAAATTAGTATGACGCGATCTGAAGGAATCCATTTTAACAAAATATTGACTTATTAAGCTGGCGTCGTATTTGAAAATGATGTATTAAAATATTTTTTAAATGTACTAAATTAATTCCTTACTTAAAACTTTTGATTTTCCAGTACCACTGGATGTAATACGTTATATTTAATGAAGTATATTTAAAATGATGTAAGTTACCCTTAGGTTGTGGACATCTTAATCTATAGTAAATAAAAACTTTTGAATAATTTTAGGAATAAAACTCTGTTTTGATTAAAGCTTTTTCGTATCAAGTTATTCAACAGTTCTGCACGTCATTAGGTACACTGTATTTAAAAGATATATCTACACAATTTGTTACTAAAATATGTAAATAGTAAACATTTATGCATTTCCTTATTTCAAAATTGACACTTTTTTTATAATATTTAACTTATTAATAGACGTGTGCTACCAAATGTAATTACTTTAAAGGAAATGTTTCATTTTGCATTATTATACATGAAATGGATCATTTCCTTATAAATAACGTTTAAAAGTAAAGGAAATGATCTAATTTATTAAAATTTGGAAAGCGACATTCTTCATTATTTTAAATGCTTCCAATGTATTTGGTATAGAGTGAATGATATATTAATATTATGAAATAAACAAAAAATTAAAACTGATTTTAATTTATTAAACATCCAAAAAGTTTGGTCTGTTTTGTAACGTTGTCGAGAAAGCATGCATGTAAAGAAAAAAATGTTTATACAGGATATTGGATATAATAGTGTATTATGTAACAAGTGCAGTAAGTACAACTTTGTTGCATGCGAGTGAAATTCAAATTCGCACAAGTGCGTACTTACTACATTATTTTCGGTTCGAACCGAAAATGGTCGAATAAAATATTACTTAGAAAAAATAATTTATTATTTAGTTTTGAAAATTAAAGCCAGCATATTTACAATAATTGATACATGTAATTTTTAAATTAAATATATTCACCTTAACAGTTGTATTATATTAACAAAACTGGAATTTCAGGCTTGGAATAATATTAAATCAATAAATAATTTACTTTATAAATTAAAGAGTATATTTTAAATAATTAAATTAAAAACTAGTTAGAAGACCTATTTTATATTACCTATACAAAAACAAATCTGGTGCGAGACAACACACGACTTTCTCTTACACATTTTAAATTTAATTTGAATTTATTGACGTTAGTGACTTTCGTATACACCTAAATTGTAAACTCTAAAATTAA
>JAHWXV010740105.1:0-13352 GCA_024586415.1 Phrixothrix hirtus | reverse complement strand
CCGTTTTCATAATAATGGAATTGTAAACCGCCACAATTTCCATTATTGGTCGAACCAAAATCGGCATTGGATAAGAGAAACACATTTTCAACACATTTGGGGGGTTAACTGTTGGTGTGGTTTACTAAATGGCCGTACCCTTAGTCCGTATTTCTATCAAGGTACTTTGACTGGTGCATGCTACTTAAATTTTCTGCAGACTGATCTCCTCGAAATTCTGGAAGACATATCCATCAACGAAAGAAGAGTCATATCGTGGCAACAAGATGGTGTTCCTTCTCACAACAAACAAGAGGCAACGAAATATCTAAGCAGGATCTACTCAGACCGCTGGATCGGAAGATATGGATCCATACAGTGGCCTGCACGGTCACCGGATCTTACTCCTATGGACTTCTTTCTTTGGGGTTATCTTAAAGAACTTTTATACACTACTCTGCCTGTTAATTTAGAAGACTTGTCAAAGAGTAACACCGGAAATGATAACTGCATCATGCACAAGGACTTTATTACATAGACTTGTGTAACACAAAATGAGCACCAGTTTGAACACGCGCTATGTTATTATATTTTTTCGTGTATAAATTTTACGTTTTTTGCTATTACCTATTTTTTTCTTAGTTATTTGGTTTTAAAATATCTTAAGTTTACTATCGTTGCATACTAAATCAAACAGTTATCTTATTAACATAACAATATACAGGGTATTCTATTTGACTTTTCAGATTTGATATTGACAACACCGAACTTAAACGTCAAAACATAGATTTTTGTTTACAGATGTAAACTTTCTTACAATTAATGCATAATCTCCAAAAATAAAATTTCTTTCTCTTGTCATAACGGAGTTACTAGCTGGAGTGGACACTCTGGGACACCCAGTCTGCCGAACTTTGTTGCACATCGTATTATCATTAAACTTTAATGTGCAGAACGTGAAAAGCCTGTTAATATTATTTGTTAACTTTAGGCACAATTTGGAGAAGAATGACTTATACGTACTTAGATATTTCAATGGTGTAACCCTATCAATAACAGCCATGTATATGTATTTAGCGCTTCTCATGAGTCAAGACCACATACTGTCAACAAATTGAATATCGGATGGTGAGCTCACTCGAACAAATAGATAAATATGGGTGAATTGGCGAAAATATCTAAAGTTAGTTTTCATAGAATGGAAGTTATCGTCCGTGTTAAGCATACATTTTCCAAATTTAGCGCAGTGTGTCTGATAAACAGAGACGAAATTATATTATGATTTCACGGGAACATCACTAACGTTTTCAAAATGAAGGATATGACTTCTTAGCACGTGTCATAACAGCCTATGAGTTTCGGCTTCGCCACATTTCCCAAAAAGTTAGTAGGCTAATGTGGAATGGTGTCAGTGAGGTTCTGCATCACCCAAAAAGTTAAATTTCAACCATAAGCAAGAAAAGCGATGGCTACAATATTCTGGTACTTCAAGGTTCAATTTTCGTAGAGTATTTATGGAAATGAAGAACAAATAATGCAGAATATTAATCAACTGGTCCTGCATGTAAAAGAAACCACAAAACCCAAACAGCGAAGACTGTTAAGTAGAGGCGTAATTCACTTACAGTATAATGCTCGTCCGCATACTGCCCATTTGACTCAAAATATTCTCACTAGATTAAGAAAAGAGATGCTACTTCCATGCTCCTTACATCCTTGGCTTGTCCCCTTGCGATTATTACTTGTTTTTCCCACATAAGAAGTACTTGGGAGAGCAGAAGGTAATATCAGATAAACAAGTCATCCAAGAGTCGCAAAATTCGGTGCAACCAAAGGGATTATTATTCACTGAAATTCTCAAATTGTCGAAATGATGGAATACATGTACTCGTATTTTAAAGGTAGGATATTATTCTGAAAAATAATATGTATTTCATTATTTAATTTCATTACTTTGTACAAATTAGGAACCAAGTGTAATGATGTATTGAAATAAAACTTTGAAACCAAGTTCTCTAAGTAATTAAAAGGAATCTTAAATTTTTTTACTGTTTATTATTCTGCCTACATATGTTCCGGTTTATGTAATAGTTAGAACCGTCTACGGGGCGTTTTAATATCTCGAATATTTAAACCATTATTTTGGTTTTAATACAAACAACTGTTCAGAATAACTAAGAATATATATTTAAATATTGTTCAAATATTTAAGATTTTAGAATGAGCCGTAGATGGTTCAAATTATAACATGAACCGAAACACATGTAGGGAGAATAATAAACAATAAAAAGAAATTAAAATTCTGTTTAATTACTTGAGAAACTTAGTTTCAAGTTTTTGTTTCAATGCATAATATGCATTTCTTTAATTTTGTTTTTTTGCGACTCTTGATGTTGGTACAGTAAAAAGTTCTGGTTAAACCTATTCTCCCCTCATATTATAATAGACACTTATGTCGTTTCGAATTTATTGACATCCGTTTATATAGTTTATTAGCTTATTTTGGTATAAACCCCATATAGTTTAATTAATGTTCTAAAGAATATTTACGCTATACTCAACAACATATCAACGATCTTGTAAATAACAACAGTATGTTCAATGCAAGTATCGAAGCTGTAATTATGAAAATACGAGTTTTAGTGTTTTGTTGGTCACAATATCAAATTTTAATTATCAAGAAAGCTATTTATAAACTCTCATTTTACGAGCTACTTTTTAAAGCGTAATTAAGCGCGTGTTGAAAACTGCACAACAAAGTTTCAAATGTATACACCCTAAATTGACAAAACACACTCAATAATATAATTAGACAAAATAATCCTAACTAATTAACTGACTTAACAACCTTTCAATTAGCCAAAGGTATTTAAATGTGGGAAAAATGGGCCAAGGCTCTCTTTAATCTATTTACGAGTATCTATTAAAATACTTTACTCTTAACATAATCAATACTATTCAGAAAATAGTTACTAATCGAATTTAAATTGACATGAATTAATTAGTATTGAATAATATAAACGGGGAGTGATTTAATCCTACTAATTCTTAAAATGCTAACTAGAAAGCTATCATCCGGGATTATTCTTAAGAACGGTTTAGAAGCTCAAGTTTAGCTAGGGGTTTGTAAATGCATCTAACCAGGTTGCGAAAATGACGGTAAGAGCGGCTGTGATTTGACCGCTTAAACGATAGGCTTCTAGTATGTAAGTTCTAGATTTAACTCACGACTGCAGTGATATTGTCCTCATACAGTAACTAAGTGGGTTTAAAATTGTCTAGACTAACCAGGGGACCGTAGCTCAGAATCCACATATAAGTGTGTGGTCACAACAATACTTAAGAACTAAGAAGACAAGATCGAAAGTATTTTACACAAAAGAATCTTTAAAGTGATCTACAAATCTTGTTAATCTTACTAAATTTACAATACCTCCCTCTATGTGTACTTTACACTAGCTTTACAAAGATATGTTTCTTTTTTCAATAAGGACGACATACCATACATGAGTGCATAACTGCTTGGTATAAATTTCCTATTTAAAGCCAAATTTAGTCTAAGAATTTTCAACATCCTCATAAGAGGTTGCGAAGGTGTTGGAATAAATGATTATAAGAAGGTCAAAGTCAATCGCGCTCTTTGTATTGCTGCTCTAGGAAATTGAGTTTTAACTACTAGAGGAGTACGAAACGATTGGTTGGCAGTGGTAGGACGGAGAGCATCCATATCTTGGATTTATGGAAAGGTACATTCTTTTGGCCTTAGATCGTACCGTGAAGTTCTCTGTTTAACACAGACGCCACTTCAATGGTGCAACGGCAGAGTAGAATCGATCTATGATTAGAATCAAGTAGTATTCAGCGATCAATATGGGCTTTGTATGTGAGCTCATGATGGTCGTAAACAGTGCGACAATTACGCGTTGAACTCACAATTTGGAGTTACGGATTAAGCGCTATACTGCTATCTAGCAGAGGGTAACTAATTGGGGTGATATTACATATCGTAGTAAGCTACCTCTAGTATTCATTCCTAGCATATTGAACGCCGATCGCTACAATAATACTGTCTTAGCGCCCGTGTTAATATCGTGCCCGGAACAGTTGAATAACTCAATGTTCCAAAATAGCAATGCATGCCAACATAATTCACCAATTATCAGAAGGTAGCTACGAGACTGAAATGTTAATTTGCCCCTGTGACCTTCCCGTTCCGTTGATTTAGCAACTATTGAACATGTTTAGAATCAGATAGGTGTAAGTTTTGGTAACTTGGACCACCCTTCCTACAACATCCATGAACTACTTCAACAGGTACATTAACTTCGAGATGTGATATCCCGGCACATATAAACCATCTCGTTTCTAGCATACCCAGAGAAGTTAGTGATTGCATAAGAGATCGCGATGGCGGTACGCAATATTAAAGTTTCTCGTTGCTTACCAAATTATTATCACCTTATTACCCATGTAAGTTATAATTATCCTGAAAGTTTCAATAAAATTGATTAATAAATATTGCGAGATCAGAGTTTTATGGAAATCAGTGTACAGGGTGAGTCTGATAAAATTAAGTTTTAACCCTAGCGATAACTTTAAATAAGAACATGTTAATGGTGGTCATAATTCTTTCCATAGTTGGGTTTAAGCTTTAAATAAGGTAAATACATAATAAACTAGGTATACATAATTTATACATTTGATTTTTATATTTTCCCAAGGTTAGAAAGTAATGGTTGTTAGATCTAGTTGTATTGAGTGCCATTTCCAGATACTTTCCTGCAGAATGTATTTATTGCGAAAATTTGGTAAAATTCTTCTATTGTTATATAAGCATAGTGGGTAAAAGTGGAAACCAGTAAAACTAAATTTTGGACATGTCATTAGGTGACAGAGTGGATGAGTTAATTTGTAAAGAGAATTTTGTAAATGTGAATACTTTTATTAAATAAACTACAAATAGATAGTGTATTATAATAGATTTGAGTATTACTTTGAACAATTGGAGGTTCATTTAAAATGTTAGTGTACAAATTTTCATTAACAATTTGGTTTTAGATGCAATTAAGTCTAAGCAGTTACAGATGGAGGTTGATTATGAGTAGATAATCCGAAATTTTTATTTAAATTGAAAATAATTGGTAATTAGCTAATTATTCGGGAATATAAAATTAGTGTAGTGTATTTTGATTATTTTTCGTTAAATTCAAAAGATAGTTGTAAATAATATGCAAATCCTGGGTGTCCATATTGAAATTGGTAGTATTTCCTGCTTGGTGTATATGACACATTTCCAAGAAGTTTCTTTTGACTTTGTTGTCACTTTGGACCATAATATTTACATTTTCCAACTAAAATTTATCGTTTTGATCAAGAGAATACTTATCTAATGCAGTATTTTATTTTTTACATCATATGCATGCTGTTTGATGCGTTTTCTAAGGAGTGAGGCGTTTTGTCAATATATTTTCCATCAGAATTTAAAAAATTTAATTTTTAAATTATCTGTGATGTCACTAGTGGAGGTGTTGGATATTTAAGGTAGTGAAAAGAGATTCTAGATTATCATTATTCTAGGTCACTATTTTAAAATTTTGTATTTCTAAGAGTTTGCTGACTTGTTTGAGATAGGATTAATATTAGGAATTTTATAGCATTTGAAACTTTGAATTACTCAACTGTCATGTGTTCATTGAATAGGTCGATTGAACATTAAGTTGTATATGAAGGTTTTGGATAGCTGTTCTTCGTTAGGATGTTACATAACATTTTCAGGTTTTTTCAAACGAGCGTAGGATGACGTATTCTCATTATTCTCGTTATTCTGTTCTTCAGTCCCAAATCGTACTTTTCTTGTGCGCGATAACATCATTGTAATAGTATGAGGGGAGATCAATAAATTCGCGGATTAGGGGGGAAGGACGGTGAAGAGTACATTGTGTTAGTTTTGCTTTTCAACATATTCTCCCTTGATACAAATACCTTTTTCGGATCTTTCAATCAACCTATTTATACCAGTATAAAAAATATTTTGTTTTCCATCAAAATAAACCGAAATTGCAAGTTTGATCTCATCGTTGCTCGTACATTTCTTCCCACAAAGCTCCTTTTTGAGGCTGAAGGATAAATAATAGTCCGAAGGTGCCAAGTCTGGGCTATAGGGTGGATAACTTAACATTTGAAGTGCAGCCATCGCAACATGACTCCGATGCGCTGGCGCGTGTCGTGCAAAATCAGCAGACCTTTTGTTAATTTCCCCCGTCTTTTCGCTTTTACAGCATCTCTTAGCTACTTTAGCAAATCAGAACAGTAGGTTCCCGTTATTCAAACACATTTATCTTTGTAATCAATGAGCATGGTACCCTCAGTATACCCAAAAAAAACTTGTCATTATTTTTCCGGCCGATTGTGACACTTTGAACTTTTTTGGGAATTGTGTGTTCTTTCTATGCTACTACATAGATTTCTGCTTAGATTCAGGCTCAAAATAATAAACCTAAGTTTCAGCTACTGTAATAATTCGACTGAAAATTTCATATTTTTCGTCTTGCTGTGATTTAAATCTCGTGTGCACACTCAACACGATGTTGTTTTTGCAGTGGTGTAAGCATTCTGGATATTCATCTTTCAATAGCCTTTGACATGCAAACATGGTAATGGGAATATTTAAAATGGTTGTAGGAGATACTACAACCATTTGTGCAAGTTGTTTCTTCCTTAAAAGAACATTTTCAGATACATGTTCTTCGACTTTTTCCACAATATCTGCGGAGGTGGCTTGAATAGGCCAATCTGATCGGGGGTAGTCTTCAATCGACCCACTGCCTTGTTTAAAAAGGTTATGCCACTTATAAATCGTGGTTTTACCGCGACCGATGACATCTCATGGTTTTACTTGTTCTGTTAGAAATTTTATAACCGCACGAAATTCGAATTTTTATTAATAACAACTTTGAGGTTAATAACACAATTACAATGAAACTCTCCAGGTACACTAATAAGACGTCGCTACATAGATACTGCACGTGGCAGTAAACCGCTGTCCCGCTAACCCCCATTCCACGAATTTATTGACCTCCCTCGAAGTCGTAGTGTCTCCCAGAAAATGCTGTCAGTCAAATATAAGCTGCTTTGTCTCGTTTTTTATGACCTTCGTATCTAATTTGATTCTGCATCATATTTTGTTGTGGAAATTGTTAGAATAATTTAGAATGTCATTATAAGGGTACAATGGAAACCTAAAATTAGGTTGTTATCATAGATAAAAAATAGTTTGATTGGGACAGTAGGAAGAATTTGATCTATAAAATTACTTATGATGTTAGTAGCGAGAATTGAGCTAAGCGAAGAACCCATCGGTGGTCCTAATTTTTGTTTGTAGTGCTTGTTTTCGTAGATACATTGACAATTGTCAAAAATAAATGAAAATAGTGTTATAAGAGTATTGCAATCGAGCGATGTATGAGTGTCGATTAAGTACCAACGTTTTCTGATGTTGTCAAGGACCAAGTTGAGAGGAGTATTGACAAAAAGTAAAACTACGTCCAATGAGTTTAGAACATAGCCCTCTGGTGGTTCAGTGTTTTCCATTTTATTAATGTAATTGGACGTGTATTTAATATTATACCCTTTTTTATTAGACAAAGAAATAACTAAAGTACTCGTAACAGATTCAGCCCCTTTGGACAAAGAAGAGCCTATGCATGAGGCAGTAAGTCTCAAAGTTGTTCTTTATTCATGTCTACTTGGAAGAGTGTAAATTTTTTAAGTACTGGTGTTGTAACAATGGAGTGTTTTTGCAAAAATACTCTGTTGTTACAGAGGCAGCAAATTTTTAAAGTGCTGCTGGTTGATTGTTCCTAGAAATCCTTGTACCTTCTTACTATTTACTGATCAAAGCAATTCCTTTATTTCTAGTGTTCTTTCTGTACTAATAGTCATCTCCTCTTTCTGAAGGATTAATCCCAAGTAGTTGACTGAGATTTACCCAAATTCAGTTTAAACCCTGCACTATTTAAAGTTTTGAAAATTGCTTTCGCATGGCATTTATAGTCTTCGATCATCTTACTGAACATTAGGTAGTCATCCATATAAAGTAAATGCAATTGTTCGAAATTATCTAATATGCTTTGCAGTGCTCTAACTAGGGTCACAAGTGATGTTGATAAACCAAACGGAACACCACAAAATTGATATATGTGTCCTTAAATACTAAACCCTGTCTACTTGCATGATCTTTCTGCCAAGTGGATTAACCAAAATGACTTTTTGTGGTCTACTTTGTAAAAACAGACTTTTGCTTTATTTTAGCTAATACGCATTCAATAGTCTTATGGTTCATTAAGTTTTATTTACTAAAATTTGTTTCACTCTTTAACTTTAGATGATGTGCATAGTTTGTTGCAACCCGAGATTATTTATTCATTAACCACTTCTTAAGTCGTAGTAACTCTTCTATACGTTTTTTATACTCATGCGTACAACTTAAGTTTTAATATGGATCGTCAGCTTTTGTACTATTCACTTTGACCATAGTTCCATCTATACCTCCTTCTTCTTCTTCTTCTTCACCTTCTTCTACTTCTAAGATCCATTTAATATCTTCACTTCATATTTGTATTTTGCTTTTGCTGTATATTAACTCCTTTTGTTTCATTAATTTCTAAATTATCCAGTATATAAATGTCCTTGTGATTAAAAATTCTTATATAAATGCACAAACTCCCATAATACATGCATCACCTTTTCATTTACCTTAGTAAAATGTTTTTATTAGGTCCAGTAGGATACTTGCCACATTGATAATATACTGTTTTAAATTGATTATGGTATTTTCTACAATATTTTTATTTATTAAACAAATTTCCGAGCCCGTATCTGCGAGTACTAGTGTTTTATTTTTTGATTTTTTTTCTATAAAAGGTGAAAGGTCCAAACTTTCATATCCATTGTTGGTTTTGGCGTCGTTGTCACTAATTCTCAGAAATTCACGTGGTGACAATAAAAATATTGTGCAACAACACCATTTACCAAAAATCCGTTCTCCCCTCAGGTTTTCCTTTTTTGTTTTCCATTTCCCTTGCTTATGTTTCTTGTTTGCCGTTTAACGTAATATTCTCATCTTTAGGTCTTTCTTCTTTCCCCATTTTGTTATGTTTAAGTTAGATTTAAAAATTATTTCGAACATATTTCTATTGCCTGCCCTTACTGGGTTTTGAAAGATTTTAAGTAATGATAATTTAATAAATACGCCCTACTATGTACATTACGTGTTAATGAAATTTAATTAAGTAGGATTTCGTTTAAAGTCAGCAATAAATGTCTTTCCTAAGGAATAAATATATTAATATTAAAACAGAAAACTAATTAGACTCACCTCGTATAATATATAAAATTACTCATTTTAAGAATATCTAGTAAAAATTCATGGTATTAAAGAACTTTAGTTGTTTTATATTTTTACCGACGGTGAGCTCAGCGTTACCGTTTGAATAAACAGCTGAAATGTAAGAAACGCACACGTCAGAGTGGCTTCAATGGCACGGATCCGTAAATCGCAAAAGTAGATACACAAATAAGCAATGTATATGAGAATCCGAGAACCTTGTTTCAAAATCAATTGTGCAGCGCGATGATTACAAAACGCTCCGAATGATCGGCATCAATACCGAGTTCGCGATAAATGCAATCCCAGGATTCTCAGGGGGAAATCAAAGTTAGTTAGTGAATTAGTTATTAGACTTTAAGCTATACAGTTCGCGGAGAGTAAAAGTTATCTTGAATAGCGCTTTGTATCTTTAATTTTTAGATTTCGAAGCCGTCTTTGTCAAAGTTTATTAAACCACTAGGCCAATGCTGTCGAAGTCGGGTCTCCAGAAATAATTTGGGATTCCACATTTGGCAAGATTCAGACAGGTACCGTTTCCGTATACTTTTCCCTATAAGGGCCTTCATTTAATTAGGAGAAAAAGGATGGCCTTTCTCATAAGTCCATCAGCGCTAGAAACACCAAAATAGTAAACGCTCTCCACGTATTTTTGTCTATACAACAGAAGAGGATCCGTCACTTTTGCTTTAAAGTAACTTATCACGAACTACAAGACCATTTTAGTTTGCAAATTCACGTAACGTAATAAAAGGGACATTGTTGCTTCAATTTACTTTTGGGGAAATTCAAACGAATGGATTATGACTTATTAGTAATTACTGGTTAAATAAAGATTTTTTATTATCAAAAATTATTCAAATGTTTGTAAATTGTTGCAAGATAATTCTGTGTAAATACTATACTGTAATATAATAATTTAAATTATTTAACGAAACGTTTGATAGCTTGGGTACCTATTTAATTATTGATGTTTATCATGTGTTTGCTCATACGAGTGTCGCCAATGTAAGCTAGATTTCCCTTCTTTGAATTTGTCAGAGATTTCATATTTACCTGAAAACGTATTGTGGCTTCGTAAACACGGTACGCGCGAATCTCGCTTGCACGAGTTACTGTGTGTATTATTAGTATAATTTTATTTAAGGAGTATGCATTGTTCAATTGCGTATTAACCAATTATGTATAAATATGACCACATTGAAAGTTTATTATATGACGTGTTTGTGCTCAATTAGTATTTTCCTTATTTATTACTCAAAGCCTAAAGTTTACCTGAAGTGATGTTTATACAGTTCGCACTAAATAAATTTCGTACTCATTTGTTTCAAAGTAAATATAAAACTTACATAATAACTTAAAATTCCGTTAGTTTGATTTTTAATGATATACAGGTTGGGCATTTCTAATACCTGCCTTTATACAGTTCACCTTCAGCAAACTACAACCTAAATTTGCGCACGACGATAAGTTAAACTCAAGACTTTTATGAACAACTCGCATTAATTTTAATATACAGGGCGTATCAAAGACATCAGAGTACTTCTTTGATTTTGTAAGTAAAAGTAGTTTTGGGCCAATTAAACACAAGCAGGAGGCTTCACCCCGAACTTTATAATAAAGTTAGCACTCCACGATATACAGGAGCCGTCATAAATAGTGAGCAATTTTAGTTTAGTATATCTTTTCTTTCAGTTCTTATCCCGTATCGGTAGTAGCGTAAAGTGTCTGTCTCCACTCCCGCGGTAGGTCACTAACATCTTGACATACAGGGTGTTTCAAAAACATCACCTAGTAGCAGTATCTACTTGAGAAAAGTGGCGCCCTCCTTTTGCCGATTTTGTCTTGACTTAACAGTGTTCAGCCTCACAAGTACCGATGAACCAGGCCGGGCTCCATTATAGCTTTACCGGCCGTGGTTAAACACTCGCGATTTTATTTGCCGTATGCGCTATTCCCAGTTTAGCCTGTGACAGTATTTGCAATTGAAATTTTGCCTTTATAAACACAACCTTTTGTTTAGTACTGGTGTAGTGCATTTATTTAATATTTAGTTAGGTAATAAAATTTGGGGTAATTTACTTTATGTGGCGTCATTTCGGTTGCCTATCTTTACTCGCGTTTTATCTGTACAGAATACCATATTGTTTTTATTTAACACCCAATTGTTGGTTACGCCAGTTTTTTCTTTATATGTCGTTTGGTGTACGATCCTGAAGGAATACTCATCGCAGGATGAGGTATAACTGTTAATTTTATATTTTCTTCATTGTACCTTTTGCCTGGGGCATTATTCCACAGTTTCCTGATGATGCCGTTCGGCTTCTGAACCTCTGTAAGCTGGCCTTTGGGTTAGTTTCTACCGTTTTATTCCTGCTCCTCAAGGGTATAACTGGCCAGTACTGGCGATACACTGCTGCTAAAGGGTTGATAAAACAACGCCCGCTTCGCTATTCGTGGCCAGGAATGGACGTGGGCACTAATTCCTTTTGGAAACCCACCGACAGCTTTACTGATAATGGAGTTCTTATGATATTTTGATTAATTTTCGTTCTTGAATCCTGTTCAATTTCGCACGAGACAAGTATGTAAACTATTCTTAATATTTTTTATATCTAGAACTTCTCGTTGCTAAATTTAATTTTGTTTCTCCGCTGATCTACTATTTGATTAAGAATCCTAAGCAACCATGTTCACGAGCTTATGAATTGACAAATACATGATTACGAATTAGAACTACATTTGCTTATATTATATTCCAATTACTGTTAACCCAATAATCCAATGTCACCCTATACAAATTAAAAGCAACGTTAAGAAATATTTTAAGTATCTTTAATTGTAATACTTTTAACAACCGATGATAAATACTTCATTTTGATAATTTTCTGTTCAGATTCAAAATTATTAGAATGGCTTTATAATTAGATTTTTGTATTATTTTCCTTTTTCATGAACATTGGGTTATCTAAGCGTATTTTCAGCTCTCGCTGGTTTTTGTGTGAAATCATCTCATTTATGTAAATTCTATTGTTATCTATCGCTAATTCCTTTTGTAAATTATCTAAATTTAATAACGTCACTATTCGAGCCGAATTACAATATGTACTTCTAGCATTTCGATTTTTACATCTGATTCCGTTTTGAAATTATTAGAAATATTCCTTTAAGTAAGCGTAAATTGCTTTTTAGTAAACTTGTTGAACAAACCTCGTAACATATTAACATTTGTTATTCAATATAAATTCCCATAAGGATTCAAGGTGACATAGTTGCATTAGGGCGATGTTATCATATTCACACGACACTGCATTTTTGTACCATTTTAAAGGACAGATTGTGAAGTACCGACTCTAAAAATAGCTTGTAAGGATTGACAAATAAATATATATTCATCCGGGCAATTGTTTTAACGAGGGACATGTCTCGACTTGGAGGCACCGAAGAATGAAGGACGTGCGAGAAACCACGGTCATTGAGTTAGCGTTCCCTGCAAGGAAATGCTTTTTGGATAGTCAGTTTTTAATCACGAACAAGAAACGGTGGGTTAACTAAGTGCGTGAACCGAGGGTGTGCTTTAGTTTTGGTTTAGGAAATAAATAGTAATTGTTGAAGATTAACAGTCTACCAGGCTATTGGCCCGTTGTAGAAATCACCGAATTTCGGATTTATCAATTTCAATCGTTAATATTACCATGGTTGCAATGTAAGCGTATTTCACCTGTGAAAGGGGGATAAATCTTAAAGCCAAATTAATCCATTTCTCGAACACATGACTACATCTGCCTGTAAGTAGTTTATATATATTTTTCGTATATCCTATTCCGACCTCGGACAACGAATATTCTGGGAGCAAATTCTCTGACATCGCAAGCCTAGGGTATCATTGCCATTTAGGGCAGATTAAATAAATGAAAGTCAAGTTAATAACTATTCAATTTGGTACCGTTATTAAATGGGACACAGGAATAAATGTGGTTTGGACACA
>JAHWXV010740058.1:0-10854 GCA_024586415.1 Phrixothrix hirtus | reverse complement strand
CAATACAAAATGTCAAATTTTACGAATATGGCAATAACTTATTACACTAGCGACATCTAGTGGTTATTTGTAACAACATAAAAGGCAACCCTCGTATCTAGGAACAGTAATAAAACAAAACGCTTTTAATGATTACGTTCCTGGACCATTGACAGCAGTAATCATGATTCATTGTACAGGAGCAGTAATTATGACTTACGCTAGCAAGATGTGCTGCTGTTTGTTTCTGGACGACCCTACAATTGTTTTTACAAATGTCAGACTGGTTATTAAATAATTTAACATTCAAAATCTAAATATTCAAGTGATTTTTTGAGGAAGATTTATCTATGGCTGCATAACTCTTTTAATATTTATGAATAACTTATAGCCCATACATAAATATTAGTTAATTTTGCAATAAATATCTAAATAATGTTAAATAAACAATAAATACCAACTTAACACCGAAGATTATTGATAGTTCATTTATTGGGCTTGAGTATGTTCGTACATTAGAAATCGCTGTTCAATCATTGGGAATTTTAGTTTCTTTTAATTTTACTCAATTTATACTGTTGTATTTAGATATACTCTATTAATGGTTTCTTCCTTAAAATAATTACAACATTGCGATTCTTGTAATATCAGCTTTAATTTTAATATTAAATATGATATTAGTTTATGACTTTTTTCATATTACTTGAACCTTAATTGTTCATTCCATTTTCTATTTTCGTCCATAATTACACTCCATGATTCTAATAAAGCGTTAAAATCCATTGCCCAATTTGAATCATAATTACTGCTGTCAATCGTCCAGGAACGTAATCGACAAAAGCGTTTCGTTAGATTACTGTTCCTGGATACAAGCATTGATTACGTAAATCAGATGCAGCGATTTAAAAAGCGCTTTCTTTTTTCGCTACCTATGCTTCATTTGTAATTGAGGTTAAGGTTTACGTAGACAGCAAATTGGGCAATGGATTTTAACGCTTTATTAGAATCACGGAGTGTTATTATGGACGAAAATAGAGAATGGAATGAACAATTAAAGTTCAAGTAATATGAAAAAAGTCATAAACTAACATCATATTTAATATTAAAATTAAAGTTTGATATTACAAGAAACGCAATGTTGTAATTATTTTAAAGAAGAAACTATTAATACACTATATCTGAATACAATAGTATAAATTGAGTAAAATCGAAAAAACTATAAAATTCCCAGTGATTGAACAGCGATTTCTAATGTATGAACATACTGAAGTCCAATAAATTAACCATCATCCTACAGAAATCACTTGATTATTTAGATTTTGAATTTTAAATTATTTAAATATGACACTACTATCGAATCTGACATTTGCGAAAACAATTGTAGGGTCGTCCAGGAACAAACAGTAATTACATGCAACGCATTTTGCTAGCATAAACCATGATTACTGCTCCTGTATAATTAGCATTCTTAAATGTCAAAATTAAATAGAAAATTCATATTCGAATGTCAAGACGTCAATGTTGCCAATTATCACAAATTTCCCTAAATCAATTATATGTCAAAAAAATGCGTTTTTCCTAAATTTTAAGCAAATAGCTAAAATGGCATAAAAAATACATTTCATAAGACGTTTTATCACACTCGTTCTTTAAAAATCTCGCCTCTACAAAGCTCGCTTCTAAACTTGAACTGGTGTGATAAAAGCATGTCTTATCAAACTTGTTTTTTGATATACTATTATCTATTTGCGTATCGCAATGAGCTCATTTCGAAACCCGTTTGAGTTCATAATGGCCTTCTTTTTAACACGGAATATGTTATTTTAAAAGGTTGGTAACATTAATAATTAATCTTATTAAACGTCAAAATTAAATAGAAAATTGATAAAACTTTCATATTCAAATGTCAAAACGGCAATCTCATCAACTATCGCAAAATTCCCTAAATCAATTATATGTTAAAAAATGCGTTTTTCCTAAATTTTAAGCAAATTGAAATGGTATAAAAATTTCGTTTCATAAAACATTTTATCACACTCGCCTCTATGAGGCTCGTTTTCTAAAGTTGGAACTCGTGTAATAAAAACATGTCATATGAAACTGGGTTTTTAGTATACTTCTAAAAATTAAATTGTCTACACGCCATTGCCGTTTATATAATAAATTAATATTTACAAAATTCCAGAATTATTTCCTATACGTCTAACTAGATCTGTTTGGTGATTTGCAATCGACGTACCACTAAATCTGAAAGATCAGAAGATTAAGTTGAATTTTTTGTATTTTAATCTGACTATAAACATTCATTTTATATCCATAAAAACAATAAAAGCAATGTTTTATCAGCCAAATGTTCCCTTTTATCCCACGTAGGGTCTTATGAAATTTTAAATTATGAGGAAGATAATTTTATTTTAAATTTTATTTAATTACCTGTAGTAATCAAAATAAAAGACATGTGTATAAGAATTTAAATTTTTTCTACAGCCTAATCAACCAAAGATAATATCAATAAAATCAAAAATAAGGAATTAAATTTAAGAAGTGTGACATAAAGCGCAAGATATAAATCACGTAAATGAGAAAATAATAGTTATTAAAAACATCATTACAACTATTATCTAGGTAAAGTTTAGTGAGTCAAAAGGTAACCTTAACCTACACAAATTTGATAGTTAATTAACCTAATTTTTCATATGCTAGTATTTATTGTATGTTAGAAGGATAGCCATGAACATAATCCTTGAATTGATATTTTCAACTATCCCCTTTCACTAGACTAATATTTAATCTAAAAAACATGTCACATTTATACGGTTTAATGTTAGGAAGCTACACAAGATAAAAGTGTTACACTAATGGCTGCATTGATTCAGATAATCGTCCTGACACTGGTTGCCGTGTTTGCTGCAGGTAAGTGCCAATCATATAGTTTAGAACTTTGTTTATTAAACAGAAATATTCATTTCATTATCATAAATGAAGCACATAATATTATTTATATGCATACAAAAATTTATAAAATAAGTGCGTGGGTGGAACTAACATATAATCGTAAATTATGGCACATTTTATATATGATGTTGGATGTTCGAAATCCAAAATATAAATTTTATTAGGCAAATTAAAATTGTGTTCAATAGTTAAAAAAAAAATTAATACTTTTACAAAATTGGTTGTCGATAAACAAGTATTTCTGCATCATAAGTACGGTAAATTAAGACAAGTCAGGTACTTTACCAAATGAACTAGTACGAATCTTCAAAATAGACCCAAGCGTCAGAATGCGACTGACGTGCTCTTAAATTGCGATGAATTTTTTAAATACTTATTAATATAAATTAAAATGGTAAGAATCTATAATTGTACTAGCTTTGCCCGCACTTGCGACTCATTTAAAAGCTTAGACACTTTAGTCTACAGCAATTTTATTAATTTCCAAAATTTTAAATATTGCCCAAATTTACAGCCAATAAAGGCGTTGAATACATCAATGTATTGAAGTTGATGTGTGGCGGTTACATGATTAAAACTTTGGGAAATGCCTACAGGGTACGCGTATGGTGTAGGGGCGGCGTAAATTTTGCAAAATGCGTAACGATACTAAATTTAATTTTAAATTTGGGGACTTAGTTGACGACAATCTTAGCCGTATGGCATAAACAATGATGATTACTAACGCAATCACATTTAAGAACGCGGTTGGAGGTTGGGGTGTGGGAGGAGTTAAGAAAATTAATAACTATAAATTTATATATGTTTATGTTATTTACTTCCCCTAAAGACATGATGTCAGGAAGAATTGAAAATAAAGATGCTTAAAATTAGTTTTAAGTCAACACATAATTGCTTTTTATTTTTAATGACGCCATCTGAAGTTAAGAAACTATGGCATCCTGGTTGTTCAATATCCATTTTCGTGTCACCAATTTTCCGCTCTGTCGTTCAGCTTAAGAAAAAACACCTTCATGGAGTAGAATAATATTAGACAAATCACAAAGTGCTTGCGCAAATTTGTCTACATATGAGGTGTTTAATAGAAATTATAGTATATAGAACCCCTTCCCCGTACTCCTCTTCTTGGTAATCAAACTGCCTTTAAGAAAATGCTTCAGGTTATTTTAAGTCAAAGGGAAATCCGCAACATCTGTCAAATGGAACGGGAAAGATGCATCCTATCCTAGAAGAGGCGAAGTATTCGGTAAATAAAGTTCGCCATTTTGAAGTGTTTGTTCAAATTCACTTTCCTTAAAAACGCGTCCGTAACTATTTCTACCATATTCATCCATAGCTACAATACAAGTATGTCCATCAGCATCAGAAAATGCCACCAGAACCACAGTTGTCACATTGAGATTCAGGTTCTAGCAGGGATCTTGACTCCGATATTGTTGCCGTCAATACTTCATACACCATTGGGAAGATTTTACAATTTCCATTGTACCCATCCCTCAGTTGTTGACTAAGGAAGGTATTTAGGCTGTAACACTTGAGAGTGTTTTTAACGTCTCCGCCATAACTCTTCTAATTGTTATATGACCTCTCAAGAAATAGTAAACCAGAGATTTTGTTTTAAATTATGTTGCCTGGTACCCAAAAAAAGTAAAAAAGACGACTTTCAATTGCATCATCTGAATGTTATATTCGTGTTTTTCTCTTCTTTCAGCTACGGAAAACAAAAAATTTACCAAAGGTTTGGCGGTTATGTACCAAATTATTTAGACGTCTGTGACAAACATGCTTACTATATGTCAGAGATTTTCTAATGTCATTCACGGCAAAGACCACAATTTACATCAGATTAGTACTGAAGACAATAAGATGCAGCACCTAGTAAAGGTATTCTCTCCAGTTGCAGATAATACTGAAAAGGACAATAACGCTAACAACAACGAAAAAGTTGAACACGAAAGAGTATATAGCAATGAGGATCAATCTGGTTCTACTACGAGTACTCAAGGAGAATAAAACCAGAAAAAACTGAATTGATCTGAAATAATTTGAAATAAATACTCGGTAAAAGTATGTTCTCAGCCTGAAACTATCAAAAAGCCAGGAAATGAACTTTCCAACTAATACAAAACTCCCATCATTGTGGACGATATTAATCGATCTGGTATGAATAATTTGGAAAAAAGCAAACGTCACAGGTGAACCGACAGCGACCCTTTTCTGATGAGCTTGTCTTAAACGTCTTACATAAATCACTACGCATTAATGAGCTATCTTAAACAAAATGAAAACCTATTTTATTCTATTGATTGACCGATAAAATCTACCTTCTAAAGTAGCTACGGTTATTTTATTATAAAAGTTTTTATTTTTATTCATTTAAATGACGTATAAAGGCAAGCACCTAATTGTAATGAATAGCTAATTTCACCAAAAATTATTTAGTTAGTTTTCATAATTCATCATCACACTACTATCGAATGCAAAATTTCTGATGCGTCCTTGAAAGGAACAGAACAGAAAAACTATTCATTTACATAAAATACAATACATGCACGAGGTGTAATCAAAAATACGGTGAATGAATTTATTACGAACAAAGTAATGGGTTAACATCAAATTTGAATTAATCTCTTTCAAAGTGCTCTCCTTGGCTACCGTTTCACTTATCTCAACGTTGATTCCATGATTGGAAGGATTGCTGGAAGGTTTCTTTCGGAAGGGCCTTCAGAGGTTCCGTCGTGACCATCTCAATATAGGGAATGGTGTCAAAACGTTTTCCTTTTAGCACGGTTCTTATTTTTGAGAAGAACGAAAAGTCGCGTGGTGCTAAATGTAAACAATTGTTTCGGTCAAAAACTAGCGGATCAGAAGCGGAGTATGGCACGGCGCGTTTTCATGATGAAGAAGGAAGCAATTGACCCATTTTACTGGTCTCTTTATCCATACATCACTTCGCAAATGTTATCACACGCTCTTGCAAAATCGTTTTTACCACTGTTTGCACAATTCTGTCTGTTTCTGAGGTCGAAGGACGTCCTGACCGTTGCTCGTCTTCAATCAGCTCATTTTAGCTTTTAAATAACTCATACCACTTGTAGCGGTCTTTAGAGGACCACATTATCGCCGTACACTGATTTTAACATTTCATGAGTTTCTTTGGCACTTTTTGTGCAACTTAAAACAAAACTTAATGTTAACGCGTTGTTAAAAACCCATGATTCGCGATAAACACGATAAACACGGCTCTGGAAACCGACTGGCAAGGGATAGCTTGTTCAAACTTGACACTGACTATCTCAAAGGATCAGGCTATGAGATTTATTACTTTAAATGTATGTAGCGCCAGAAGTTGCTGCTATAAAAATTTATACATCGTATTTTTTTTACTCACATATCGTACTTTGACAGATATGTTTATTTTTTACTTTTGCGCGATTTAACTTTTATTATGAAAAGATAAATGCCCAAAAGATTCACAAGCAAATATATTAAGGAAGTGATTTGACAGTGATTTAACTAAAAATATTGTTTAAAACAAGGATGCATGTAAAAAGAAAAATGTAAACAAGATTAAAAGGTATGAAAATTTTAATTTAAATCCATTTCAATCCACACTTTCAGTTTTATACCTTTTAGAAATTTACAAAATTGTGCTATAATTTCACTGTATCCATTCAGCAGCAGCATACGCAGTAATCCCTTACCGTTTTTGAGGCCGAAATAATGTTTTTGTCCACTTTGCAAATGATTAGTTTTGCAATTTCGGCTACAATTCTAACTAAATAGAATCTAAAATAGGATCTGTAGAAGTAATATAGTATCTCAAACTAATAATGGAAACCCTTAGCTACCTCATTAAAAATCTACACATAACAGAAAAAACTTAGAAACACAATAAATTAATTATTTAAAATTAAATTTGCACCAATAAGAATAGAAATTTGTAAGAAGACGTGATGCGGTTAATGTTACATAAACTGATTACAAAGGTTTATTGTAAGGAACTTTGTTTAGCGCTACTCTACCCTAAAGTATAAATTCGATAAAAATAGCAACAACTTTGTCTAAAGAAAACTATTCCGGTTTCTACCTGAAGTTATAAATGGAGAAGGACAAGTGCATATTTTAAAATTTAAATACCTTATGTTAAATATTAAAATAATGTTGTTTAATTTTTGCGACCGGAATTCAACCCTATTTACGATGAAATGTTTTATAAATCATTAACTAACCTTTGGTACTGGCTTCGTCTGAATTTTCGAATGTGATTACTATTCACACTTCATATTAATTCACATACGGTGTCGTATGATTTTATTTATTGGATTAGAGTGGACGTATTCCGCACATCCTTGGATGTAATAATCTTAATGCTGATTGTTTCGGCTGTAAATTAGTTATAACGATGACTTATACATCGGATCTTTTACTTATTTGAACTTCGTTACGAAAGTTGCGTATTCTCGTAGCTAAGGAAAATACACTATTTTCATGGGCAATATTGCTTCGCTTCTTAATTTTTGTATTTCAGCTAATGGTTTTAAATCTGGTATCAGTTAGACAAGGATTCTCATGAAATACATTAATTTATATATACGTCCCGATTCACGTGTTCCTTGTATTAAATTTTAATTTATTGTCTATTTGCGGAAAATTTGGTAAAATTCCATACTTATTTCAAATTCTATATTCTATTGAAGTGTTCACGTATTTCTCGTGACCTAGTCCTTTGCTGTAGTAAATCCACCGCATTAGTTAGTTTTACAACTTGCCTATAGGCATGTTAATATTATCTTTACATTAATGTTAATTCACATTATTTGTATCTAAGAATTATATATATTTTCTTGTAATTATTGTATTTTAAATAATTTTCTTTTTTATACAGCTGTACTAATTATCTAATAGTAATTGCAAACGATAATAACATTATTTGTGTAAATTAGAATTATTTATTGCCGGACATTGCCGAACAATGTTGTGGATGGAAATCTGTGTAAAGAGCTTTAGATATTATTTAAAAAATAAATCAAACATTTGTTAAAAAAGGAAACCAGCATTCATCTTTGCTTTCGTAATGTTATAAATACAGCTGCTAGAAATGTGTTAGTAAAATTAATAACGCTTTTATAAAATCTTCATGTTGTACGCCATATGCATGCTTTAAATATTACAACACAGATTGCCACCCGTAACATTGTACGGCAATATCCTAGATATATAATAAATAATTGAAATTTACGAAAATATATATTGTTATTGTCATTTAGATAATTAGTACAGCTGTATAAAAACCTAATTAAAATATAAATTTAAAAAAAAATATTATGACTGGTAATCCAAGCTCTCGTCGAGTGCACCAAAATCATTGAAAACAAGACGTTACACTGGTCTGCTATTTTAGTTAGTAGTTTTGGCATCGTCATTGTATATAGTATTGAAGAAGTAGCCGAATTTTCAACTTTAGTTGCAATTTCCTCGCAAACTATGGCCCATTCTAGTAATCTCTTTTAGGACATTATTATACCCAACCTCTCCTTTCGACTGATATATGGCTGAACTCATTTCGTATTTCGACTAATGTGCCAACTCCTTGTTAGCTGTAGTTCTATTCTAATTTGATGATCTGATAATATTATATATAAACTAGACCAATATTTTCTGGAGAAGACACAGAAATCGATCTTCTAAGTCTCTCGTCATTTTTAACTGAAAATGTACCTCCCTTAAAAGACGCAACCCAATTTTTTACGGTTGTAGAGATCACTTCGTAAATCGCTCTACACTTAACCCCTTTAAACGGTGTATTCATGATTAAACGATACTCAATTTTATCGATTTTCTTAATTTCAGTCAACATGAGTTTTTTGAAATTTTATTACACAGCAATGCGTTAATTATTCGTAGTAAAATTTTACAGTGACGTTTCCAGTAAGTTATTTGTTGCTATGGTATTGAAAATTTATTTTGTGTAATTAAAACTAACTAGACTAGATATGAATATGTCCCTGACTGTTTCTTATGTGATTAGGAATTAAATGTCCTTTAAAACGCTTTTGGTACTTTTTATTTTGGCTCCACAGCATTTTATTTATTTCTGTTCAATGAGAGGGTCCAGAACGTTTGCATCCGAAATTAATTATATTCTCTTAATACATCAATAAGTGCTTTGGCAAATTTAAAATGATACTACAGCTGAAATCTGTGTCGGTTATAAATTTTGAAAGCAAAATTTAATTGAAAGAGCAATGTTAGGGCTAAGCTCCTAGGTGGGGTAAAGAAGACACCATTTATCAAACTGACAGGATGAACATTATGACGTCGGCGATGCTTACGGATTTTTATAATCCCGACTGGAACCGAATATTAAAGTCATTGATAGACGAAACAAAAGACTAATTTTCCTCCAATTGATGCGGATTTCAATCCGGTCAATAGATACGAAGTGCATTAACTGCAACAAGTAGAAAACTTTGAGACGCTAACTGCGGCAAAACCTAGCCAATCAATATTCATTTAGGTTACAAAAAATTTGAACCTAATGTTTTTAACTGCGTGGTTACATAGATGTATGAGTTATAATTCACCCACACAACTACTTAAAATTTTAATCGCGTTGATATTGTGTTAATTACTTGGGAGTGGAATAAGAGCAAAAAATTATGAACTGCATTCTGTTCGTGAAATATTGAAATATAAATTTTAATTATAATGTTTTATTTTGACCCTGTCTTTAGCAATTACCCTATTATAACTTTAATTTTAACCAATTAAAGCTTGGAGATCGTTATTTACTTGCAGTGTTACTAATAATTGTAGGATTAAGTTTTAATGGTTTTTTGTAAATTGTGGTTCAATATTTATTTTTTTCTGACAGTATCGTAGAAATGTGATACTGGTGTAGTGCCGTTTAATTTTAATTATGATTAGGAATGCTTTTAAAAACATATTTGTTATTAATTTTAGTATTTACAAGTGTATTCCTAATTATAGGGGTCAGCAGTAATTAAATTTACTAATGCAGGCATACAAGCAACATTACTGTGACTTTCCATTTTAAAGATATTTAATTTAAGGTTCTCAAAGTGCAATATCACAGGAAAACTATTATGACTGTTTAAGTGATACTTTTTGTCATACTGAATTCGCAAATCGTACAAGTTAGGCTACGCCTACAGTGAATACGCGTTAGCATTCTAACGAATGCATCCGTTGAATACATGTAGAGGCGTATACAGTGTCATCGCAAACATTATATTTCCGTTATTTGATTTCTTCATGTGTATTCTGATATGTCAGTCGAAATGTCATTCGTCAAAATACCATAACCGTAGCCTTAGAAAAATCTGAAGAATTAATAATTTAATTCGAATTTACTAGAAACATAGAAAGCGATTTTCCTTGCTTTTTTACATTTCATCTTATTTAAAAAAATTTATTTCAAATTATATCGTTTATATCACGCGATTATTTAAATGACGTTTTACATCCAGACAAGAAAGTGCCTCATTCCAGTTATTAGTTGCAAAATCATTCTGTTTGCTCCTACTTCCTTCCATATTCTCCAGTGAACAAAAAATATTTAACTCTTTGAAGTTTCCAACGTATCAACTTTTGACAATTACCTATGAATATATATATATATATATATATATATATATATACAGGGTGTCTCAGAATTGACGCCCGTGCTTTTGGGATTTAGTTCAGGGGGCTAGCACAAATCGAAAATTAAGAGTGGAAAATTTTTCGATTGTTCTCCGTTATCGAGTTATTATGTAAATAATAAGTTTTATCGTTCAGTCACTCCAATAGTTGTCTAACATACTTAAGTCATTAGATGGCTATGGCGATGTTCCAAATTTATGAATCGTTCTGTCATATTGACAAGTATCGCTTCTTTCGATTTTGTGTGTTTAA
>JAHWXV010740044.1:0-13657 GCA_024586415.1 Phrixothrix hirtus | reverse complement strand
TATTTTTTGAATTGATTTTTAATTCTCGTACCGTTCTTTACCTATTTTTGCATAAAAAAAGCTGTAAATCACAACGTAGATGGTTAAAATATATGAAACACAATGCAATCAAGCATTGACCTCTCTAAATAATATATTGAAATTAAATATGTTCATCAAATTAAACATTTAAATATCTTTTATTATACTAAGGATGTGAAAGGTAGAAACCGCTTTCAAAATAATTTGTCATGGAAACGCAAAATCTCTAAAACCTCGTTTTGCCCTCTTTACGGCATATATTTTTTCAAACGTATTGCATTTTATTAAAGGATGTATTTGTGTGATTTAATTTCCTAAGAGTATTTCTCTGCATTCACATACGACATAATAGTTGAACAAAAACGAGATTTTCGTTTAGCATGACGTCGAGCATTATGCCAGTTGTTTCATTCGAATCACGATTCTGATTTAATGGGAAATTTCCAATATGTGCCTTTACAGATCCAACTTTACCAAGGAACTAATGTGCTTCTTTTATTCCCAAGAGAAGATTAAAAGGATTAAGAAACACTTTAGTATATATATTATACAATTTGGCCAAGACGGCCTTTGCCGCTTTATTTCGTACGTTAATCTACAATTTCTATTTATTTAATAAACCTCTGTAATATCTTGCACACTAACAACTTCAAGTATAGGAAAAGATATAGAAAATACGTTGTTCATTAAATAATCTATCTGATTAATACATAATATATAGGATATTACATTTGAAATATTTGAGTGAAGAAGTTATAAAATTAGCCAAAGTGTTATCTTAAAATGAACACCTTGTACAATAAGGGAAAGAATGCTCAAACACATCTTAAACAAAAGACTTGTGTTAGTTGACGAGAAATATTTCAGTTTCTAAAAACATTTCTGTTGAAATTCACTTTTGTAAAAACTTTGTGCGTAGCAGGCGAAAGGGAGTTCTGGAACCACAATTGGATCGAGTACAGGATAGTGACATTCCGCTACAATTGGGCCAATAATCACTTTAATACTCTTATCTTGCCTGAAATGCCACCAGTGGAAGTTAGAGGTCATTGCTTCCACTACCGACCATATGTGGCTTTTGTTGTTTTAAAGATATAGAAGGGTTTACATCTGACATACTGTTGTAGTATGTGAAGAAGTAAATCATACCTTTAATAAATATCGAAGGTCTCTTTGGTGTTATTCAGAACGCAAAAGTAAAGATGTTTCAACGCAATAGTGAGTGTGCAAAAAAGAAAATTATTCGTTATCCATTATCGTGTGAAAAATTATACCTTTTAATTAAATCAAAGGCTAAATAGGTTAGTCTTAGAGTATATCTGGATACCGAATTATTATCTATTGTGGAGCTTAGTAATATACGTAATGCACAATCAATAGTGAGAGAGAGTGAATAGAGAATGATAGCGGAGAATATGAATATTATAACTCATTATTTTGGAAATAACGGCGAGGATATGTGGTCAACGATTAAAGTTGCTTCGTAATCAATGTTCTTTAATCGAATAGGTCACTCGAAAATCGTAATTATTAAGATAATAATGCCAATCGTATTTACTTAGGTCGGGAGACGTTTATAGAATTCCATGGTTTGTTAAATGTAATAGAACGAAGGTTAGCTAAAATTACTACTCAAGATTTTAAGTAATTTTAAGCTAACCTATTAAGGGATATTTAGATCTACCAGGCGATCCTAAAGATTATCAAAGAATGTAGAGATGTACAAAGTGTGGGAATATTGTTATTGTTAAAAATGTTACATTTCGTCCCCGAAATATTTGCTGCTGATTTTGACGTTATCCAAGTATCTACGCACTAAGTATTAGAAAAATTGCAGTGACGATGTAAATAGAAATATAGAAAATTAGAATATAATTATGTAGTGTTTAAATTAGTCAAGAACAATGTGACTGTGTTACGCGGCGGAACATTGGACGAAAGCTGTAAATAAAGGTACATCCATTGAACGATTATTACACGAATTTAAAGCTTTGGCATTGCTAATCATGAAGTGGTTTCTAGATTTTGGGAGTTTAATGGAAATTATTGTAGTAGTTTAGTGAAAAGGACACGAAAGTTATATCCACTTGTAACAAATATGTAGAAGGAAAAATGTGTGATTGATGTTACAGCGGTTATGTAGTATTCTTTTGTTCTAAGCAGAATGAGGGTATCAAGAATTCAACCGTAGATATTAAATTGGAAATGGAAGCTCTTAAGAATTTCGAAATCGGATCAGTTGTTTACTGTTTAATATTGTATGATAGTATAATACACAACAGTCCATTAACAAACGAAGGAAGAAACCCGTAAAAATTGTGTCAAGTTTAACTATCGCTATTAACTATGTTTTTGTTTTAAATAAGAACGATAATTAAGTAACTAGTAGAAATACAGTTAAAATGTCGTTATTAACTATTGAAATAAAATCGTACGGAAATCAATGTAAACAATTATTTAGTAACTACCTATATTCTAGGATGCATCTATATCTTCGAGCTAGTGATAAAACGATGAGAATAGTTAAGCAAAAGTATACCTTGGATTCCTCTAATTTTAGTATAGAAGATAATCATCAGTATAGCAAACGTGATAAATTATTAGGTGATAGTATAAGCTGTTATTTTCCGACCAAATAATTGCAAGAAAACGAACCGGGTGCTGTCATTGCTTATTGCTGAAAACGATTCAACCTAAATATAGATTTCTAGAACAAATACTGAAACCCATTAAATTCATAAAATATTACCCATTCAATGAAAATGATGATATATTATGTCCATGGAGCGCCAAGTTCAATTCTATATTAATTTTTGATGATGCAGCGTGCGATAAGCAAAACATATTCAAGCATCTTTAAGCATGGGTAGATATAAATTGACAGATTGCTTCTAGTTTTGTCAAACATATACACGTATTCCTAAACACTTAATTCACGGTAATGTAAATACGTTAGTGCTGTTTAAACAGGATTATTTAAATTTACGTCACGTATATGAAGATCATGTGGGTGCGGATTTATCGTTTTAATTATTTTGAGATGTATTCTAAGTGTTGGACGGATAGATACGACTTTGCTTCAATTTACAAAGACTTTGAAATGAGTAAAGGTAGATACAGAAAATGATTTGATAATTTCATGTTTCAAAGAATGAAACGAAAATGAATTATGTAGAAACGATTTTGGCGACCGCATTACGCATTACGTTAAAGCGTTACCTTAACAGCATTCCATAACTTTACGAGAACGTTGAACGTTCTTTAGAGGATTCCGGCAGGAATGGTTACTTAACTGGTTTATTAGAGTGTTATAGACTGTTGTATTCTACGGAGTGTAATCTCGGCGAAAATACTGGAACAAAAACTATTAAAAATACTTGACTCGCATTAAATGCAACCAATTATACAAAATATTCTAAAACGTCACAAAATTTATGAAAAACCTTGACGTGTCTCTTTGGAGAGTCATTACTAATTGATGGAAAAGCCGATCGTGATTTTTATACAAATTTAGCATTAAAATTAAATTAATCGGGGACGGATTATTTAATGGGAGTGTTTATTGCAAAATATTTGTGAAAGTTGCAAGTTATAGTTATGTGTATTTAGCACCTCATCCAATTGAAAAGCAGATGAATGATTTATTTAAGGAAATAATCGTGGAGAAATTGCCTTTTAGCTGAATTTTTGTTAATATATTCATTTATTAATGAAAATGTATGCACTGCTAGAGTTTTAGTTTCTTTCTTTCTTGTAAAATATATACTTATACCGGTACGCATATTTGGATCATCCTATTATCGAAGTAACTCTAATAAAATATATTTGAAGTGTATAATAGTTTTATAGATATACTAATCAGTTACCGTTAAACTTTTTACCAATCGAGTAAGATATAGGTAGTACGTAAGCAGTGAAAGTAACAGATTTTTTCAAATAGATCAGTTAAAGTAGGTATAAACAACTATTGCACGTGAATTTCGAACAGCCCGTTCAGTTGTGAACAGACAAGTTCAATAACTCAATTAACATTAAAACTTGATTATAAACGCACGGAATTCCTTTAAGCGTAAGTATCATATTTTACAGCAAGAAAGATGATTCCAGAAAAATTAGTTGATGGTACACATAATCCCATAATAAAACTCATATGAAAATCGCTAAAGATATACTAAAGAAAACAGTGAATTCAGAAGCTAAAATAAGCCAACAAAATCAATCAAACTTAGATATGCCAACACCGTTCCCTTCAATAACTATTCCACTTTCGAAAGGTACATCCTTTTTCCATGAATACGACTTACTATCTAGACGCTATCTTGAACTTACTATTAGCGATGTTGAAAATAACATACGGTATTACATACAATAAAGTTTGACATAAATGGATACTTGGTGAATATGACGTAAGCGCGTTTGAAATTTTAACAACCTTTAACAATTATTTAAAAACACCCGGTTTGACAGAACTCAATTGACAAAATACCATCATCATTTCTGTGTCTAAAATTACAGACGTAAATTTTAAAGGTATAAATAGCTTAGTTGAAAACAATTTTTCACGTTCACTTTTAGTTTTAATACAAATTTAACAGTATTCAGGATTCCCAGTTTACACTTTGTAAAACAAAGGGAATTTATTAGAACCTAAAACAGTAGTTTTATGAGACGCGTTTACTTTTCTAAAAATAAATGTTAACTTCTCCCGTCTATCCCCGCGTCCCAGGAGAAGTTGTACTAACACACAATTGAAACTAGAGTTTACGATAGTAAGCATGCTACATTGGGTGTGGCGCAAAATATACGCGAACTTTAAGAATAGTGAGATCGTGTGAAGGTCCATGAAGTAAAATGAAAAATCTACCCCTTTTTAGTTACCGAAGGCCTGAATCCTTGGTGGATTCAGCAGATTGGCGCCGTAGGCGGATTTGGAATTGGGTTAAATTTCGTTAGTTCACGTTAAGTTTTGTTGAAGGGTTGTGGAATGGATTGGAGGGTACTGTACATACAACTTCATCATAAACTGAGGGTGACACTATGTCTTGTTTCCAAAAAACAAGCAACTCAGTTAACTACAAGTAAGTGACATTCTTGTAATTGATCCCTAGCATCCCGTAATTCGCAGAGTTTCTCTTTGGAATTTAACAACCACTCCTTTTTTGAATGCAATAAACCCCGCTGGAGTACATACTTCGATCAAGTATAAGATACACAGTTTCAATCAATTTTGTTAATAGATTTTATAAAGATATCAACATTATAATTAATTTAAGCGTCTGTATCAATTTTAGGCCATGATTTAATGGGCAGAATCTTTGTTACATTAGGTATAAACAGTAGAAACCCAGGGGTCCCTTCTTGTTCTTATTAGCTTTAGCTATTCAATTGATCATATGCCTCTTTGTTGTCTGTACATTTTATTTGTTTATAATTATAAAAGATTTATCGAGTACAGGAGTTATTATTTTACCTTTACATACACCTTTAGAATTAGTAACCATAATTTTCTTTCAAGGAAACATTAGATATTGGTAAGTAAAATGTCTTAAAATGTGAGTCTAACTTGAACAGAATTGAAGTACCAAACCAGTGGCGGACGCTAAACATCTAAGTAGTAGGTATGCCGTTGTAATCTTCGACGTATAGGTTAGGAGAGAGGGGATGTTGCCTAATTTCTGTAATATCAGACCAATTGGCTTTTAAACAAAGCGGTTCTCTTGATTAGGACTTCCCACCCCGCTTTCTTTTGACAATTTCAAGACGTTCCTGAATGTAGTGATATTTAATTTAACTACTAACGTGGAACCATGCCATTCTTCACTATGTCGGTCGGAGAAGTGGCGCTAGTTCAGGAGAATAACATCCTATGCACCATTTGGGGCGCAAAACGTCTTTTAACCCATTATAATGATATATAAACTATTGGTAAAGATGCAAGGATAAAGAAAAATACATACAAAGGGATGCCAGGTCTATAAGGACTATTACTTATAAGACATCCTAATACAGCCTTGGTTATTATCTGATATATCAGTTTATTGATGAAAGTTTGAACCAACAGAGTAATTAAAACCTGTAAAGGTTTTAAGTACTCGTATTTGCATAATATTAAAGCGATAGTTGAATACTTACATCAGCAGCAACCTAAAAAGAAGCTTAGTACTTCTAGATAAAGAGGATGACTATTTAAAGAAGTACATAATAATCGAAGAATCAATTACAGATATTGGAATAACGTACGTAAATTGCTTGATTAATTACTAGTCTTGTGAGCTGAAAAAATGGTAAGACACTGGGCACGATAATCAGATAATATCAAATTTGGACGAGCTATCTAAAGCTCATTACATATATATGCCTAAAGATAATAACTTCTTGAGGTTTCTTTATAAGCAAGCAATTGCAAGTAAATTGTTGTTTCTACAGCGGCTATCGATAAGTCCGTCGTTAGCATTAGCAACGTTTAGAAGTAACAAATGTCACAGGGGAACTAGATGTTGATTTCAAAATGACTGATGATAGTCACTTTGCCTTAGAAAATAATAAACTGAGAGAAGTTCCTAACCCAACCCTTTTACTAGATCTCGTTAATAAGAAATATTTAGATCAAATTGTAGACAAAATAACAAACGATACAAAAGTAGACACACAAGCTAGTTATGATCACATCAACAGCAACAGCAAGGATAATAAGTATATAATGCAACAAGGAATATCGAAGGTATATAATTACGTTAAAGTTAAAAATTATAAGTACGTTTATATTGGTAAGATCAAGAAGATGTTTAGAATAGTACGCTGGGTTCAATGAAACAACAACATCAAGTTCGAATGTTTAAAGACAGAGTAACAAAATTACGCAATACTGCTAGGAAAACCTTCCAAGAAGATGGGGAATAGTCAAAGGCTTCGATGACTTATGGCAGGCTGATTTAGGTGAATCTTTACTATGCTTAAGATAATAACGGTTACAAGTATATTTTGATTAATCGATTGCTTCTCGAAATATTTATGGACACTAGGTTTAAAATCAAAAGCTGATGAAAATGTTGCTAAAGTAATGGCTTCTATTTTTAAAGGTAGGAGTAAACGTAAGCCTCACAGTTTACAAACACATAATGGGAAGGAATCTTATAGTCGTAACTTCACAAATTTGATGAAGACCTGTTATTCTACGTACAGTGTAAGGAAAGCAATAATGGCAGGGACTGTAATCAGGGCTATTAAACAGAATTGTACAAAGCATCTAGACTTCAAGTACACAATCTATGGATTAACATATTGGCTGACAAAACATGGAATTATAAAAATCGCAAGTATTGAACAATTGATGTGAAGCCTACAAATGTAACTTTTAAAACTAACCTGGACAGCGTCACTAGTAATTTGAAAGTATTTGGAAAATATCGCTACAATGTAGAAGATGTAGCTATAATTAGTAAATTTAAGAGTATATTTGATAAGGGTTACACGCCAAATTGGTCTAGTTAACTATTTAAAATATAAAAAGTGCAAGTGACAAATCCAATAACGTAACTGTTAAACTATGTGTAAATCCAACGTATTCTTAGAGGCTTTTACGAACATGAAAGTGAGTGTATGTAAAATGGTTAGGCTTTCTTAAACCTACCTGGGTTGCTACATCGTCCTTACTGATTTAGTTAATTATAGAATCAATGATACCTTTAGCCTTTATAGTTTCTTCGCCGTTGACGTCCACGTGTATACTGTACATTTTAGATTTCAACCCAACGTATTCAGTAATTATTTTACGATGATTTTCATATTTTATTGCCTATGACCTTGTATACTCTTTCGACAACGTATCTGTTGTTCACTGGATATTCGGAAGTATCAAATTTATTCAAATTCGTCTTCATAAATTAATAAACGCCATCAAAGAATATTGCATAAATAAAAAATTTATTACGTTGTTAGCCAATAGGACTGATTAAATTGTATTACTTTATAAACAAGTATAAGTTTAATATTATTGTAATAAATTATATGCCATTTTTTATCATGCGAAGTTGTCATTAATTTAGATATTTTAAATTTTGTCGGTTTTTTGTGTTCAGAACAAAATGGAACGCCGCTGTGTAGGTCAAGCAGCTCCTTGGCGTATTTTAAGTAAACTTCCAACACATGTCCGGTTTACCAAACTGCAGGTATGGATGTGATATCTAAATTTTTGATTTCCTAAACACAAATTCATTTAAAATAACTCATGGCTTACTCAGGGTTAGAGCATATAGATTGTTTGCATCATAGTAACAGATATCTGAATGATTGATAGAACCGTAGTTTTTTAAGTATTTATTGTTGTCCTTACTATAACGTTTACAGCATTAGCTGATATCAAACCTAATCCCATGCACAAGGACGGGTAACATGTCTACATCAGAAAGCAATTCAACCTTCACTTTGGTGTACTTTAGCATACCATTCTATGCGAATCCTAGATCAAATAATAATGAACGAAATCCAAGTTATATGTATTACAATTTTATAATTTTAAAACTGCTGAAATACGCCTGCTGAAAGTAATATATTAGTCTTTAAATACAGGTCAAAATAATCGCCTATATTAAAAATGTCGAATTTATTGCTCATGCTTTGTGTGTGTTCGTAATCAGTCATAGATACATGTACAGGTTAAATTATTATAAAAGTTTTTCCTATGAGGAAGTTGCGTTTAGTTAAATATTCCCATCTATCCAGATAGTCACAATGAAGAACACCTTTCCTAGTTAATAACTATATATTTTCTTTGGTTAAATTTTGGTTCTGTTCTTTTAAAATTTTGAAATTTCTATTCGATAAATAACAAATCATTTTACTTAATTTAGAGTACATAAATATAAAAGAATATATAAACTTGAATTTAATATTTGTAGTTTATTCTGGTTTCGTAAAAGAAATGTATATCTTTGCTTATTGATAAAATGAACTGTGTCCGGGGAAACCTGTTGGTAGGTCCACTTAAATTATGAAATTTTACTGTTTAGTTTGTAATGTAGATTACATCCTTCTATGCAGACCCTCTATATTTTTCAATAAAATAACTGTGATCACTTACTTTAACAGTTGTCTCATGAATAATCTTTCACAAATGAGTCACACTGTTGAATTACATGTTCAAATCGGTGCTCGGTCCTTAGTTCATCAATAGGAAGGTTTCTATCAAAATAATGCTTCAGTTCATCTGCAATTCTTCAAAGTTCGTTTACAAACCATTTCTGACGATTCTTTCCACGATACCATCTATGGTACGGTAGCGCAGCATTCGAAAGAAATGTAAATAAAAGCCCTCACTGCAAACTTCTTGGTGCTGACATTTAATCGTATATGAAGTATTGGTACTAGTAGATTTCTCAACATTGTTTAGTAAACATTCAGTCACCCTAAATAATAAAAAGTGAAAGTTGCTTGTTTTGATAATTTTTAAAGTTCACAAATATACCAGGTTCACACAAATCTATTTTGCAATTATTAAGTTCAGTACACTCTATAGTATGAGTTTTTAATTGATCGCTAGTTGAGAAATAACACAAGGGCAATTGCTTAATTCTAGCAAACTACTTAGGCGTGTATTGGGTATTTTTGAACACAAAATTGTATTTAAAACGAATCCTATACTTTTAACAGCATCCTTAACGAAGTTTAAGTTTGATGTATTCCTTTGGAAGTGATTGCAATACCTTTAAACGAAAACCTGCGGCACACAAATTACTTTCAAACATTTACCGTGAATTTTGTGTCTCTAACACAAAGATTTAGTCAGCTCATATTTCTACAAACCTCCGGTAATCATTTTTAATACTTATATTATAGTGTTCCAATGTTAGAGCCAAGGTACAATTTTCGCAACAGTGGAATTAATTAAATCACTACATCGTTTTATTAGCAATATATAAAGAAATATGAACGATTATTTTTAGTTAGTACCCATAATTTTACCTAACTAAGTCAAACAACTTATAATTTCATAAATTGCAAACAACGGAGTTGATAAAATTTTAATTTGAATAATAATATCTAATAGAAATTATATGTAAGCAATCCAAAATACACATGAAAACAAATTAGATATATAACTTTAATAAACAAATTGCCCTTAATTTTCAACCTTTAATTAGTAATAAAAAAAGTAATAGTATTGAATAGAAACCTACCTGGCAACACTCCATTGACTGACACAAAGTTAAGCTATAAGATGCATTACTAGTAATGTTTAGAACTTATTTGAAAGGTTATGATCTTATTTTAATTCATTATGTTGTGAAATATATTTAGTTTATAGCATCCTGAACAATATAGACTCTTACCCTTAACGAGGAAGGACACGTATGCTACGATAGCTAGCGTGAATGCGCATCAAGTATCATGGTTGATACGATGACAAGTTTTTTTCGTTATATGCATAACATGTCAAATGCAGAAAAATAAAATGTTCGTCTCAAGTTTATTCAACTTAAATAATAATCGCTAATCCATCATAGTGGTTACAACATATAAAAGAAAATAAAAACAAATAAACTACTAGTAATAAGTACTTAGCAATAAAAATCTCGGAGTTAAAATAGGCAACCGTGCTAACACTGTGCAGAAACAAAGAGGAAACGTTACATCTCTAATGGGGAGTAAAAATATTACACGAAAAACTTTGAAGTTTAAGTATATTATATATTTCCACCTTAGCGTATTTGTTTGATTTTACATGTCGTACTATAAACCCTTAATTGTAATGGAATTATTGATTTTAATAAGGAGAATTAATTACGTAAGTCAAAATAGTTTTGATTATAGCGGCATGTATAGGAATTAACCACTGCAGAACAAGGGAAAATGTTTATGTGCTCTATCTGGACATGAAATACATATGACAATAGTCATTACTGGTTATCTTAAGAGTTAACCCTTAAGCACGAACGTGTCGTCTCACAGACGACGCGTAAAAGAAATATATTTATAATCCGAAAACGGCACCTCCGCCCGACTTGTCTCCTCATCTAATCCAAGCGAGATTAATCATTGTTCTGCACACCTATTAGTAATTATTTTCGCTTAGAGATACAGATGCTGTTTAGAAGTTTTTATGAAGCGTAGTCTCAGAGACAACGCGTCCATATTTACGGAATATAAGCAGTTCGTGAGTTATTAATGTCAATTTGGTTTCTATTGCTTTATCTTTATTTACATGATCTTATTTAGCTTACTAAATCCGTTTACAATTTTAATGTGAATTATTTATTTACTGCAATCAACCGATTACGATGTCTTTCCAAATCTTATGACGTATTGCAAACAAACATTTTTTTACGAGTTAATTGTTAAACATTAGAGTTTTTCCTGTTTCCGAGATATACTAAGGTACGTATTTTAACGGATAACAGGAGCTACAAACAATTTAATTACCCGATACAATGTTATAGACGCAATAAAGCCAATAGTCTGGAGGACGACACCTCCGGTTTAATGTGCCGTATTTCGTATATCTGTGGTTAAGGGTTAATATATGTCACACTACTTGCCAGCTTGGGTTGATATTAATCAAGTTTTACAGTTTATGTAGTGGTTTAAGTACACGAAAATGGGTGATTTAAAATTCGATTATTGAAGTCTAATACAATTTTTGTGTGGAGAAAAATGGATCAAAACAAATTCTCGAAAGAATTAACACTTTGTACGAAGATGATTTACCATCAAACTATAGAATTGAATTTTGGTGTAAACAGTTTAGATGGGGCGCGGAATTAACATAGGGTAACTAAAAATATGGAAGGCCCGTTGGGACAAGAACAAATGAAAAGATTAAGGCAGTGAAGGACTTAATGTTAGCAGATCGCAAGTTGAAAGTTTCTAAGATAGCCGATGAAGTATGGATACCGGAAGCAAGGACTTTAAAAATTTTGCGTAATGATTTAAGAATAAGTAAATTGTCGGCATGTTGGATTCTAAAATTGCTCACTCTCAAACAAACGTTGTGCAGCCGACAAATTTTCCGAGAATATTTCGCCATTTTAGCTCATGATGAAGACATTTTCTCCAAAATTATAACTGGCAATGGGATGTGGGTATATCACTAGGACACGCCTATAAATGAATAATCTATGCAATGGATTTATGAGGTATCCACTGCTACGTGTACGGCGGCCAAGGCGTCTAGTCCGCCGCCACGCTACGGGTCGTGGGGTGTACTAAGAGGTGTTACTGGGGTGGTAGTCACAAGAGATATCTCGAGAGAAAGGGACTGAGGAGGGAATATCCAAAAGTCGGAATTGGTATAGTTGGCCGCAACGTTCTTAGACTTTCCGCAGGTATCTCGTGCTTTTAAGAACGATAGAGTACGAATGGTCAATGGTAGATCGGCTATAAAATAATGTATCAGAACAAACAAGGAACCAAAATTTATACGGGTCTATTGTATTCCGTATTGCTTGAAAGCTTGATACTCAAATATAAGCAATATGTGCATTACAGGTTTAGATGGCTCCGAGGTAATTCTTTCTGGGCCCAGAAGTAAGAATATCAATAGTGACGATAAGGATACAAATCAAGAGTAGACGTGGTCTAATGGTACAATTGCAACTGTATACGTAACTTACGCAATTTAGTTAAACCGTAGCCTATTAATACTCCAATGTTGTAAATCTCGGTGGAAGACCTTCAGAATTAAGGTTTACATCAAATACAAAACAGTGTAACGTTTATACAACCAGTTTATCCGTGACTATACCTAGCTATAAAATTTACCATTTATTTTGGCCAAAGTTAAGGTCCCATAAATATGTTTAACTTTTAAATATTAGTTTATCGAAAAAAATGGCATGTGCTATCAAAACCACACTATTAAGAGTCTTATGATTAATATAAATGTCAGTAGTACCAAAATTCTTCTTAGTTAGGTTTAATTGACGTCGTTAAAGACGTTCTTACTTACTGGAACTGTATCCCTAACGGCTAATACTAATTACCAATATGATTTTTCGAACAAAACAGATTCCGCACACCTAACGTTCGTACCCTCCCAACGATAGATCTAATCTCCTCACTCCAAAATTGTCGAGCAACACGGTTTGATTATAAAACACCTTCTTAATAAGCACCAAATGGGAAGGTGTTCTGATAATTTCGACGGGTGCCGAACGCTTATGCTAATAAAAACAAAAGTTAGGGCAAACCTTGACAGCAGGATTACTGACTAGTAAAGCACGTTTTTGTTGGTATCCAGGTTTCAAGCGATCCGAATATCTTTACTACAAAGAACGACTATAGAGGCTGACTGACAATGCACTGCCCAATCTAGGGTTGAATGGTATTTTCTACGTCGACGTATAAACTAGATGTAATTTGCCAAGCCAAATCTGACGCGTCAAACTAAATGTTTTACGCCTGAACCAAACCTCTATAAAAGCATACCTTAATTAACGAAAGGTAATTTTAAATAATCTTTTACCTATCCCTTTTAAATGGGCTTCCACAAACAATCTAAAACGTACGAATTTATTTCTTGTCAATTAGAGAAACATATTTTCACGGTCTCACCTTTAGCTTCAATTTATTTTACTTTAATTTTAGTAAGTACATTTAGTACGCCCTGTATATAAATATTTAAAATTTCGTTTTGAATGTT
>JAHWXV010740037.1:0-13271 GCA_024586415.1 Phrixothrix hirtus | reverse complement strand
TAAAAATGATGTACAAATATTTTTAGAAAATATGTAGGAAAGCGATAATTTTTGAAACTTCAAAGTACATAAAAAGTACATATTTTGGAAGAAAGTGGTACATATTTATATAATAAATTGCCTATGTATGAGTATGGACGCTGCAATGCGAAAAAACAGACTAGAGTTACACAATGCAACACATCAATTGTATGGCCAGGTGTTGTATAGATGTTCGGCCCGTGCTGCCACCTTACCAAGTTGAAAAGATTGTCCGAAACATCAGGCTAACCTTCAGAAAAAAGAAGAAATAAGAAATAAACTCAAGAACACAACTATCGAAAGATCATATGTCGACAAGGCACAAGAAGTACTATTTCCAAAAAAATTAGAAATTCTTCTGGAGAAACTACAAAATAAAATGATCCCCTTGATCTTGAAAGGCTCCTCAATGACAAAACAACCCATTAAAATAGCTCTTTTAACGCGAATGGTATAGTGCATAAAATACTAAAACTAACTCACTTCCTAAAAGAAAACAAGATAAAGGCACATAGTTTATAATTTAGTGCTGACACCTTAAAACGTTAGATTGAAACAAATTTATTGAGTTGGTGGTTTGCATGGTTGCCGCCAATTTATATACGAGTTCGATGGTATTGCAGTGGAGATTATTTATTATATTTATTTCTCACTTCGCTATTATTTACTTGTAATGCCTTGGATATGAGGGGGCATATGAAGGACCTATAAATGAGATGAGGGAGTTATGAATTTATAACTCCCTCATATCTCATTATAACTCCCTCGTATTTACTTATACGAGGGACCTTCGGAAAGTAAAAAACTTTTTTCTACAGAAATTATTATTGGATATAATGAAACAGACCTTTATTTTACAGACAATTTGATACCTAAGCTAATTTTCTACATACTCATTCTTCAAATTTAAGCACTTGTCATACCGTTTCACCAGATTTTCTATGCCATATGCATACTCAATTGCCGCCGAGTTGTTGAACCACTGATTAACAGCTTCTTTAAATTCATCATCACTTGCGTAGCGGTTTCCACCAAAGAAGTTTTCAATTTGGGGAATAAGTGATAATCATTTGGGGCTAAGTCCGGGCTGTATGGCGGATGTTCAAAGATTTCCCACTCAAATCGCTGAAGCAAGTCCTGCGTCAATGCAGTTGCATGTGGACGTGAATTATCGTGAAGGAGAATGATTCCCCTGGTCAGCATTGCGCGCCGTTTATTTTGAATGGCGCCACGGAATCGGTGAAGCCTCTGACAATATGCCGCTGCATTTATGGTCTCACCTCTAGGCATGTAGTCGATGAGGAGGATACCCTTACGCTCCCAAAACACCGTAGCCATAATCTTTCTGTTGCCCAAAATTTGTTTTGCCTTTTCGGTTTCGTTGGGGATCGCGAATGATGCCATTCCATTGACTGGCGTTTTGTTTCTGGAATGAAATGAAATCTCCAAGTCTCATCACCAGTAACAATGTGATTCAAAAGTTCAACACTGTCCTTGTCATAACGACAGAGAAAGGTCAATGCCGCTGCCATTCGTTCGGTTTTATGGTCGTCTGACAAAATTCGAGAAATCCACTTGGCACACGCTTTGTTATAGCCCAGATCTTCCCTAACAGCACATTTCTTGAAATTTCGGCAAAGAATGGGTGCAGTCCACTAATTGTGAAACGCTGATTTTCTTGAATGTTTGTTTAATCCTTGCTTTGAGTCCGTCAGTCACAACTGAGGGCCGGCCCGAGCGTTCTTCATCGTAAACATTCGTCCGTCCGCCATTAAACATGATACACCATTTCCGAACTGACGACGCTTCGTTCATCACATTACCGTAAACCGTAGTTATCTGTCTATAACTTTCAATGAGTCGGATTTTTGCGCATTTAAAAATCAGATTACACTGCGAACCCTCACACTTGGCGGAATCGTTAATTTTGTCACACATTTTAATGTCGCATAGCTAAGCATTACTCGACCGCCAGACTGAAGCGAAATAGTGCCACAGTCAGTGACCGATCGGCGGTGGTGGTGGGGGGATACGGTCGCTTGTCATAAAGAAAACGTTCTTTACTTTCCGAATGACCCTCGTAATAACAAAGTGATAATAAAATCCTGTATGGACTACTGGAGTCACTAGTTGGTAACACCCATCGAGCGACATCCATCCCTGGGGCCAAAGGCCCTTGGTATGGGTTCCGTCGCTCTCCGGGCCTTTGTCATTTATATAACTCCTTTGGTGCACAAATACCTATTAACACGTTAACGATCATGGCGGTCACCAGTGGCTTACAGCTGGATTTTCCGGTCACCAGTGACTGCTTTCATTTTTCGTTGTTCCAGGCCATCTGACCGATTATATACGGAATTTAGCATATTCACGTGACCAACATGGCCCTAGCAAGTATGGAGATATAGCGATTTTCAAGATTCTGATTAGTTAGATTATTTGATGTAAGTAAGGGTAAACTTTATTCTTTGGACATAATATACTTAAATTCTACATTATAAACAATGCTCTAAAGATAAATAATTTACGTAGACAGTCTAGGTACCTACATGACGTCTTGCGTTTCCAGTCTAGGACTATCTACATGACCAACGACTCATTATTGGTTCAACAGTTCCCACAGCACCATGACGGTCACTGGTGACCGACACAGTTTTCCCGCGAAATTCAAGGAGTTTTCATTATACTATACAAAAATCACATAATGGCCTTTGGCAGAAAAAATCAAAACGATTTGTTATTGATTTTAAATAACATCGATAATAATCTTTTGTAATTACAGAATTATGTTTACATGATAAGGTTAACCACATGACAACGTTGCGTGATGTTGCTATATAATACTCGGCTGACATGCCACCATTAAAATAAAAACTCTGTATCGAGTACATTATTGACGGACATCCACCTAAAATCTAACAAGATGTCAAGGTGTAGAGCCACATGGTTTACAGAAAATACACAGAAGAAAAAAATGGAAGCTGAGTAGCGATCTGTCTCAGAAAGAACGTATACATGCAATACGATGGCGCAACCAAAATGCCTACGAACGTAGAAACTCTGTGTCAAGCGCTGATCAATGGAAAAAGATTCAATAACAATAATTCAACGAACGATCTTGAGAACATCCTATCGAAGAAAGGATTCACAATACTAATTAAAGAAGATTGGCAGGAGCGTTACGTTCGTCATAATAGCTCTCCAGAAAGCTAGTTTAACCCTTAACAAACGGCGACAGAGAAGACACTTGATATATGTTTAACACATAATCTGAATGCGCACACATACACGAAGCTACGTACCAGTTATCGTCAATTCACCTACCGGTTATCGTGGAAATTTGGAAGAAGAAAATACTCAGCTCAAATTCAATGTCAATTGGATCAAATTGGCATACCTAATGGTTGGATACGAAACAATAAATTATTTCGAAACCCTAAATGAAATTGATGACGCGTTAAAGCCCAACAAACCACATTAACGAAATATTACAAGAATCTAAGAAGAAAGAAAAAGACCATGAAAATCATTATAGTCTAAATAACGGCAAAAAAGAAGAAAAATACCGTATTCAAACCTTTTTTGAAATGCGCATACAAGAAGTCCCGAGAAGGAAAAAGAAAGCGACTAGCTTAAAACCATAAACTGGCTCGAACAGACAGACCACAAAATAATCCAATATTGAAAGACCCATACAGAAAAGGCGGAGATAATAGCGACAACGCATGAAAAATGATTCAAAAACAAGATAACAAGGTGAAAATCGAGAAAATGATTGCATCGAATACAAAACGCATGTGGAATTATGTATATACAGACAGCTAAAATAAAAGAAGTTATCAACTTCACTAAAGAAGATATTCAAACTAAAATAAAAGCTTAAAATCGATAAAGCCAGCCATACCGGATGAGATTCCAAACATAGTCCTTAAGTCCATATTCATAAAACCGATCGCCACCCTCCAAGTATGATACTACCTACTCGAAGATATCAATCTTTAGTGCATTACCAAAAATCCCAGAAAATCAAAGGGTGATTAGTCTCCCGCGCGGTCTGGCAAAAGTCACGGAGGTCCTAATCAACAAAAATCTTCGATTTCGATCTGTCGTCCGCGCAACAAGTGTTAAAACCAAGTCTGCATAGACATAGAAAATACTTATGAGAAAGGCTTGCGTAAAGGTTCCCACAGATGCTCCGGTGGCCTACACAGTTCAAGAATATCTAGATCAACCGAAACAACTTTAGTACATTATTTAAACAAACGTTTACTCAAATTGGTACGATACATTAAAAGTTACAGAGACTGAAACGGTCTTTGGTAGTCTGCAAAGTTCGACTGTTGGGAATTCACGCGCTACGATTTAACTGCACAGATTTGGATACAAGATGAAAGTGTTCAACATTCCAAACGACTTCGTCCAGATAATCGCCTTTTCCCTAACAAAATGAAAGTACAGATCGAAAATGGGCCAAACATATGAGCAGCCCGCAAGGCTGAAGAAGATTTCCCCTAAAGGTAACCACTGTCCCCAACGCCAAGCAATATCTTCGTCACAGAGATGCTTAAACTACAGGAAATAAACGGAATACGCATATACCCATACATAGTCAACACAGCAGGAGTATTTTCTGCGAGAAAGCAACTGATGGAATAATTCAACTAAAGAAATGCTGCACGTAACCACTCACGTATTGCAAAAGATGGAGAACAAGCATTCGCCAAATACAACTTATTTAAGAATTACTTTAAACGATTAACTATAACAAAACACCAAGAGGACAAAAAGGCTAGCGGCGGTAGCCATCAAAAAACTCTACAGCGTTGTGGGAAAACGAAGAAAATTCTTATTAAAAGTTAAGAAGAAAATTACAAAACGATGCTTACATCAATATTCATACTTGGAGAAGTGATGTGGTTCAAAGTTCCGAGAGCGTGGAAATGATCATTGTGAGAAGTTACAATAAAATCCTTGTACGTCCGGAACCTGTTCTTTTTGTTTGCGTCTTTGCATATTATATGGCTATGGCGCAGCCCCATGCGATTACATAATGAGTTACTGTTAGTTTCAGAGCCAACTGTAGTCATGACCTAGTAAAATTATTTGTTTAGGGATCAATGTTTACCTTAGATCCTGGTCCTTCGTGAAATTTTTTTACCTTCCATGGCGCCGCCGTTTTACCCTATTTAGAATATTCCAATGATTTCTGGAAGCCTTTTACTTAGAATTGTTTCAATGAGGTTTGCCAGTTTAGAATTATTGCTCTTGGTGGCCGCGCTATCGGCGTCCGCATCGGATTTTCGTTGTTGACTTTTACTTCGTATGTTGGTATTTTTCTTTTTGTTTTCGGGATAATCCGAGCATTCATAGAAGCTGGCAGGGTGTTTTTCATTGCAGTTCGCATCTTTTGCGAGTATTATCTTTGGATTTTCACACTTGATCGGTAGACGGTTCCCGTCCATTTTTAGTACTTGCAGGATGCCTTGAGATTAGACCTATTTTTGTAGCACTCCTTTTTGGATCTATGTTGCACTTGGTTAGATAATATATTTTAGATCGAGGAATTATTTACTCTTGACGCTTTTTGTAATGTTCGCGAGTATTAGCAGGTGAATCTAATGAGTCTGTGGCCTTGGTCTTGGAGATTCTTTATAACAGCTTCCAATGGGATGATCTCTGGAAGATTTCGATTTACTATTTTATGCTTTTCTCCTTCTTCAAGTTGGTAGAAATGACACAATTCCTTAATTTCGTTGAGGATTTTTTTAAAACGCATTTTGAATCTTTTGTGGGATAGCTTTCTTGTTTTTTATTACTATCGTATTTTCCTAACTTTTTCGGGATAATCTTCTTTTATTTGTATTTGGGTGTCTTCAGTCGAGCTTTATTTGCGGATCTGGAGTTACATTTGTTAGTCTTCAATTGTGGTTCTGTTCATTTCTTCTTCGTTGTCTAAGGGTCTTCTTTTATGGATTCTTCATCATCATTTCGTTTTTGATAGTATTGAATTCAGCGGTAAGTATTGAGTTTTTGAAATCTTCCAACTTCGTTGTCGATTAATAAATTGTAGTTTTTCCTCAGTGGATCTACAGATACTTGTATTTGGTGTATTCGCTATTCGGTTGTCTTCCTCTCGGGCGTTTTGGTTGTGGTGTATTTTCTTATTGCAATTACATGGACGGTTGTTCTTTTGCGAGGTTGAAAGAATGGAAGCGCTTGGATTATCGGTTAGTTTCTTTTTCTACGTGACACTTTCCATAATAACCGGGACGCTTCTTATTTAGTTGTATCGTAAGCGACTATTTTGTTTAAAGTCTAAGACTGATTTAATGTTCTCGGCATGTGATCCACCATTTAAACATCGGGCGTCTAACGTACCACGACGATCTTATCGAGTTCTCAGCTGCTCGTTCCAATGGAATTTGGACATGAAACCAACTAAGAGGGCAGTGAAAAGGCGTGGCCTAATAACAGAGCGATTGCAAGAACTCTTCATTTAAGTGAGCTGGGGAAGATAATTTCCTAGAAGGAGTTCTCACCGGGCGTTCATCGCGGTTGGTTGTGTTTTGTTAGCAGAGAACTACTAAATAATGTAATTTAGGCATCTTGTATTTACAGTGATGAATTGACTGAAGTATCATTCTTTTAAACGAGCAGGTACGCGATAAACCTTTTCTTACGTATTCAAAAGTGCGTTGGTTTGGAGTCAGCCAAAATATCACGGGCTCCTGGGTTGACTCGAGCGTACGGGCGAAAGTTACCTGGCGGGTTTTGTGCTGTGGTGCCACATACTCGCAGGCCTCGCGTGACTCCAAGAAACGGAGTACTCTTCTGAATCTGAAGAACCACGGGCCGTAAAGAAAATTATTGATTCTGATGGCTTCCGGTTACCGAAAAATAGGAAACAAGGAAAGAAAAAGAAAGCATCTCTTGCGTCAAAAATCAAATTAGTCAGCAGGTTCGTGGTGCTAGGTTGCCCCCCCCCCCTCCAAACAATCATACAAGTTTCAGCAGTAAAAGCCGACGGCGAAATGCCACCAATTTCGCTGCCAGTAACCGTCACGGTCAAGGACGAATAGACTAAGTTCGCAGCTACCATTTACAACAATGGTATAATAATCACCAAAATCAATAACATTGCCACTTCACCAAGCTGCAACCAGCATCTAAATACGTCAAAGAGCCTCTATCATACCTTCTGATTTCAACAAAAAAAGACTCTGAAGGTGGTTATAAGAGAGTTGCCAAAGACTTTCTCCGACGAAGAGATCCTAGAGGACCTCAAAAACGGGAGCTCCCAGTCATTTCGGTACGTCGGACGCGCACAGAAGCTAACAAAACTCCAATTCCGCTAAATTACATTGCATTAACGAAGATTGAAAAACGCAAAGTAATCTACAGCATACTTAATGTAAACGTGGCCGTGGCGTAAGAGCGATCGAATTCAATGTCACCAGTGCCAAAAGTGGGGATATACGCAGAAAATTGCCATACTGATTTGTAAAAATCAGTAAACGGTACCTTACGTCTGTGTGCAAAAATCGATGTCAACGCCACTAAAGTGTGCCAACTCCACCGGTAGCCATATTGTAAGCTTAAAGGGGCCCACGTTATTCCAAATCTAAAACATGTAACAGTGGTACGAGAAGATATGAGTTGCCACCAGATCCCGCCTGCAGAAAACAGCCCTGTATCAAAAAAAAGATGATCCGCCCTTTTTAACATCAACATAGACAAGCTACTCAAAGTCGATTTTATCATCGTGGATGCAACGCTACGTGCGAACTTCTTTTCCAAGTGCACTAAGTGCATTAGGACAATCGAGTTACCGTTGCACCTCTCCGAACGGAAAGCCGGCTGGCAGAACAAGTTTCTTCGCCAAAATTCATCTCCGACTTTTAAGGGGTAAACAGACAAGCAAGTTATTGTCGTAAATCGTAAAATCGTAAAACGTAGAAAAAAGTATCACGTTTTTTAAAGCAAATCAGGATGATTAGGCTAAGCGGCATCTCACTTCTTGCCTTAGGACATGCTTTTGGTAAAATTAGATATTTTAGAGCTGTTATTGTTTCGTATTCGTTAACTTTGCTAAAATTTCGTTCCAAATATACAAGGGCGCTCGTGTCATAATCGTCCTTGCGTCTTATTTTGAGTAGACAATTTTTGTATCGTTATTTTATCAGTATTTAGTTTTTAATATTCAACCTAATGTCTCAATCAAATTTTCTCTGCTGATCTTTTCAAAAAATATCATAATTTCATGTTTTCTTTATTATCTATCTGTTTAGAGCGTTCTTGAGTTTTTTTTGCCAGATGATTTTTCAGGGTATTCACTGCATAGCCATGTTCTTTTAGTTTCAACTTGAACTTGGAAAGTTCTTCCTGGAGATTTCTAATTCAGGCATCTTGTATATGAGTAACTTTGCTTTATTCTATTTAGATGAGTCTCTTTAGATGAGCAGATGGGTAGAAAATAGCTTAGGAAACTGATCTGACTTAGAAGTGCGATCTAACTTCTTCAACAACTTCTTTTAACGCTTCTTTAATTACGTTTTCTGATTTTTAGACAAGGAAGTAGTTTTCAGGCTTGAACGGGTAGTTGAAAAACCTAATTTCCAACATTTCGGCTCTTAGATTGTTGTGGTGTCTTTTTGACCACATTCTGTTGGTTGTTTCGTTAATCGTGTTTGTCCATGAAATACTTTTATATATTTTAACTACTTATTCCTTATGCCTCATATGTTCACAAAAAAGTAATAAATTAAATAGCTTTAACTTGGGCACAAGCGAATTTAAAAAATTCTTGGAAAACTTTTTGAGAGTTTCTGATTTGCAATATGTATTGTCACAAATTTTACACCAGTTTTTGATGACATCATGTACATTTGTGGCAGGTATTTTTCTTGATTGTTTGTAACGAATCAATTGTGACAAATGTCAGTAGTTGATAAAATGTTTTCACGTGCAAAATTTTTCAAAAAGGGCTTAATGGAATTTAATAATCTCAAAAATGTGTCTCTTCTAATACGTAGAGTTGGTCATTTTAGTTTCAACAACTATTTCAAAATAACCCTGTATATTTATTCTTAGTGTGTTGGTTGTAGTTCTTTCAATGCTTTAACATGCTTTTATGTTAAATGGCATTAACTTATCGAAGTGCACTTTTAAATTTTCATAGCACAACCTTAACTTTTTCCAAGTTTACCCAAAATCAGACTTTTGTCCGTTTTTAATAGGGTCCATAATTTTTGATTAAATTGAGCCGATTTTTCTTTGCAGTGGTCTTGGGTGTTCATTTTATTGTGATTAAATTCGTAGCATATATACATAACTCATCGTTATTCAACTGGCATTGTTTTGGAATTGTTTGAATGACGCATGTGAATTTTGATAATATTTTCGTTTTAATTCAAACAATTGTTTATAATTTAAATTCAATTGCCACGTCCTTAAATGTAATAAATGAATAAAATAATTGAAAAAACTAATTAATATTTAGAATCTTAGATTTGAAAACTAATTTACTCTTTCAGCATGAATTTTTGAATTTCTATATTTCTAAAACATTTCCATTTCCTCAATTATTAACTAAAATGAATTATTAATGCGTCATGTGAGTTTCATTAATACGTCAAAATAGCTTTAAAGTTGCCAAAACAGTAAACGAAAGAGTTAGTTTGAAAAGTAAAATAATCTTAAAATTCTTTTAAAGTTACCAAGATAATACAAGAATCCTTTTCGCATCTAGAATTTTAAATGTTGCATAAGAATACACGTAATCTAAAGAAGCGGATAGAATTTCAAATACAGGCTCCACTTCCAGCATTTCAAAAGCTTCTTTTTATGTTAGACGGTTAATACATAAAGAAGACATTTATAACGGCGCGACGCCAACAACGGTGGTATTAAACGACCTACCACAGGTACTTCGAATGTACAGTAGATCCAAGTGCTTAGAAAGTATTTATCATTTTAAGATTTAAATTGGGATTGAATTCTTATAAGGTGGTTTTAAATTACTTACGCATTTTGGACTTACTCTTTCTTTTAATTCAATATCCTTTTATGTTTGTGTATGACCTTAACTTTAAATATACGAGGGGTACCCAAAAGAAAGCGGAATTATTTTTAAAAGCTATGTATTTCAATTTTTTTACAAAAAAATCTTATGTCCTTCAAAGCACCCTCCATTACAATTGATACATTTGTCCAATTGGGATTCCAGTGTTCGAAACATTTTTTATACTTCTCATCAGTAATGGGCGATAGCTCCTCCCTCGTTTTCTCTTGATTTCATCAATTTTGTCAAATGTGAGTCCTTCCATACCCCTCTTCATACGTGGAAATAAGCAAAAATCAAAAGGAGCTAGATCAGGCGGGTAAAGTGCGTGGGGCAGCGGAACCATGCCGTTTTTTGTCAAAAACTGAGTAACAGAGATAGCTGTGTGTGTAGGTACGTTGTCATGGTGGAAGAACCAGTCCTCTTTGACAAACACTGTTGCACAATCTTCTTAAAACCTCCAAATAAAAAGCTTAATTAACGGTCTGGCCCGGTGGAACAAATTTTGAACGAACTACCCCCCTCACATCAAAAAATAAATGAGCATTGTCTTGATGTTTGATTTCACTTGAGGGCATTTTTTTGGACGGGAGGACAATGATGTCTTCCATTGTCTTGACTGTTGCTTTGTTTCAGAGTCGTAACCATAGCACCATGACTCATTACCCATAATGACCTTCGAAGGAAGTCTGACTCAGCTTCGAGCTGTTCTTTTAAAGCACTACATGTTTCAACACGACGTTTTTTTTGAACACTCAGAACCCGTAGCAAAAATTTGGCAGCGACCCTTTTAATGCCCAAATCATCAGTTAAAATTCGCTGAACCGAGCTCCAAGATGTTCCACTTATCTCTGACAATTGCTTAATGATCTGTCGTCCAACACAAGATCTTGAATTTTCTCAACATTTTCGTCTATTCGGACAGTTGACGAACGTCCACAATGAGGTTTGTCATCAATCGACATGTCACCAGTTTTAAACCGAAGAAACTACTCGTACACTTGAGTTTATATACCTGTTTTTGCACGCGAGATACAGAAGTCTCCGCGTCAACCAAAATCGATATGATGCCAAGGTATCAAACTTAGTTTTTCTCAGGAATCAGAACGTCAAACATTTCGATGCCTTGGTACCGTACGTACCTACCTACGCGTAAGGAACGTTATTTGTTCTTTTTCGCCTTGATGTTAGTTGTTCACGCTTAGAACCATGTTTATATAACCCAAGAATTGACGGTTGTAGGTTGCGAAGCTCTAGGTCGAGGTTTTGAACTTGGGGATAAGACGCGCAAAGCCTGTAGAAAAATGATGTAAAGCAACGGGCACTGCCTCCTCATTCTTCAGTCGTGAGTAATGTCTCTCTAGGGTAATTCGATCGAACTGTCAGTAAGAGGTTGCAATCAGCTGGAAAAGTCTCCGAAGAACCTTTGCCTTCAACGGGTTGGATAATAAACCCTAGTCAAGTGCGTTATCAGCGGCACTGACATCTCTGAAAGAGAACCCTTATCGGTTAGTCGAAGTACCTGATGAATTGCTCTGTGACCCGATCTGATGAGGCGGTGATTCTAAAGATAGGTTTTTAAAAAATCAAACTGTGCCACTCGGCACAATTTCAAGAATTTGCTTGTTATGCATAATTGTTGGCATGTTCGAGTTGTTTTTCTTTATTATTTATTGGGATTCAAATTTGAATTACGTATTTGTTGTCATCGAACTTGTTGTTTTGGTTCAAACCTTTTGGCCGATGCCAATGCCAAAAATGGGTTACTGTTTCTCATGTTCCCTTGTTGTAAATAATTTATTATTTAACAAACCTGATTTCAAATAACATATTACTCGTATTTTGTAAAAATAACAATATTTGATCTGATAAACTCTCAGAAAAATAAGACGAAAAATCTATATACATGTGAAAGCATTGTTGATTCTGTTCTGTGATAATATAGTACCCTTTTATAATGCAGCTTTAATTCTATTGGAAAATCGAAAATGGAACATAAAAGTTTGGCTTTAAGTTACACGTAATTCGACACATCTACGTCGTAAAACGAAGTGCTGCTCTTAGTGCTTTTGTTTCCTAGTTTTACTACTATCATGTAATATTACCGAAGTTGTAAAGTTTAGGTTCACTTCATAATAAATGTTTTCTAGAAAAACGCGTTAAGGGTGGCGTCTTTTTTCTGTATTTGTAGTTGACGCAATTTATTATTCTGTTGGGATTCAAATAAATACTTCGAAATCGAAAGTTTAGGGTTTTTATAATGCATTTTTTATTTTCGCGGAGAATGGTAATAAAACGTATTTAATCTGTAACATTGTTTATCTATTACGAATTTTTTAAATACCGTTATATGAGAAAATTTAACGAACTGATATGGCAAGCTAAATTTATTTACTCGTTCTTTTTATATATAAAACAGTTAATTAGTTTACAAATTTCAATATTTAAATATCCGAAAATTCTTTAGAAATAACAGCGCATTATTGAAGCGGAGACCATCATGAGGCATTAGACTTTAAAATCATCAACAAATGACGCGATGATAGATCGGTCTGAGGCTAAATATGAACATTGCCACAAAATTGCTAGCGCAACTAAGGATCTTCGCAATTATAAGCATAATAATATTTAGTATTTATTGGATGAAGACAATTTAGATATGGCGCCATCTATTTTGGTTTAAAGCAAATGAATAATAACGACTTCACAAATTCGAAAGATGCGTGATTAGTTTCACACATTCAATGTTGCTTCGATACGGCGGTTGTTAATTGCGCTTATTTCAATGAATGCAATGCAGATCTTAACTTCATGGGTATATGCTTTATAAAACAACTTGCTAACTAAAATATAAAGCTGTGAAGTAGAATTCGAGATCTAGCTTAAGATATTGAACTGATAAGTTACCAGGTGTAAATTTATGTCAATCGGTACCTAGAAATTGAATAATAATAGCCGAATGAATGTCTAAAATGAATTGTACACGATCGAGTTCACAGTATTGTATAAATAAACATACTAATGAGCTGAAGTGCATAATTGGAAATGGCGTACTATTAATCAGACATTTTAAACTGTATTCTTACTATTTCGATCAACACATTAATTTAAAACAACAACGTGACTTTCAAATACGAGGTTTGTCTAGAAAATTTGTATGGAAGTTGAATAAACATTTTAGTATACTATT
>JAHWXV010739986.1:0-13065 GCA_024586415.1 Phrixothrix hirtus | reverse complement strand
TTTCCTATATCTTTTAATAAGCATGAATGGAAATGCGGTGCTAATGCATCTGTAATTAAATAGCTGGCTTTCCTAGGGCTTAGAGTAAATTGCTTTGAAATATCACAATTAAATAAAGTGGCAATATTGGAACATGAATTGGCAGGTAAGTTGGAGAGAATGATTTTAATGCACCATAACAGTTCAGCCTTTAAGGAGTTATCATGTATTGACATAAACTTATTAAACTCATTTCATTTTTCTCTGATAGTCCTAGTTGCGACCATTGCAATTTTATTTTAACATTTTCATTGTGTTTTTTACTGATAATATGTTGATCTATACTTTGCATTCCCGTTGTTGTTTGAAATTTGGTACGTTATTAATTTAAACTTTCCCTGTATTTACAGGTTATATTCGCCTTTTAAATAACAAAATATAAAAACGACCATATTTTAGCGATAATTTACAATTTGTAGTTTGTTAACTATTAGAATAGAGCGGTACATAAATTACGCGCAGTATGTAATAAACTTTAACACCAACGTTGACGCCCACTTTATTCAAATAATGATACAATTTATCGGCATCGGCACGTAACGTTAACCGCTTCATTTGTATATTATTAGTCTGTGAAATTTAAATTATGTAACTTTTTAAAAAAGTAACAAGTAACTTTTGGCTTAAAAAAGTAACTTTTATGGATTTTTCATTAGAAAAGTAACTTTTAGCAAAAAAAAAAAAGTAACGCAATCCGAGCCCTGTATTCAATCATTAATTACCAACATTTATACTATTCTACAATATTGGTTGTATTTATTGTTAGATTTAGAAATTTAAATAAAAATTCATTTTCGTATTTGTTAACTTTGTACATTCTAATTAAATACTGTCAATGATCCCGAATTGTTTTTACTTTACTGTATTGAATTCTTTTCTTTTTCAACGTTAATTACAAATAGTATTTGGGTTTAAATAAACTACATTAAGATTTAATTAATTTTCAATACATAAAATCTGAACCATGAGAATTTATTTTTGAAAAGTTTAATCTATTTCTTCCCTTTTTTGTGATAAACTAACCACTAACTTCTTTAAGAGAATTCTTAAGGAAAACAATAAAAATGAAAAACTACATATGAAACTGTACTATTGCAAAAAATAACTGTTTAAGAAGAATACTTAATATTATTATTATTAAAAGCACATTTTAAGTACCTGAATCTAATCTGCAATAACAAGAGAACACCAAACACTTTTTATTTACCACCATAAACAAAAGTTACAAAACTATATAACGAAGAATATTCAGAAAAAATAGAAATATTAAGCAGAATTTCTGATACTTGGCAAAACCCTCAAGAGTCACCTCTTAAAAGATGTGATTCTGTTATACTTTGTATTGTATAAAATTAAGAGATGAGAATTAGCATTAAGAAAATCCTTATTACTAATTTAAAGAATATAACAAGGTTTAGACTTACCTTAATTCCTTTTCTTGCTTAGCCTTGGCTACCCTTAATACACTCATCTTAGCAAATGAAGCCTTCTCTAAGGAGTAAGTGCCATTTATTTAAATTTGAAAAGTAAATCAAGTGATAGCATAATTATAAAGCTTCACAAGAATTTTCAGTAAAGATATTTAAGAAGCTTTTGGAAAACAGATTAATCTTATTTAACAAATGCATTAATTTAATTCTTTGGAGGTGCTTTAAGAAATGGCAAATGGAAACAATAACCCCTTCAAATAATAGTTTGAATACTTAGTAAAATAAAATAAGTAATCATTCTAATAGATCAAGAACAGAATTTCAAAAATGTGATTTTGAAAATGACAAACATCCTCGGATGGAGAACATGCAGGAAACTTGTATCAAATCTTAGACAATCTACTTCTCCATAGAACAGGTTAAAGGAATCTTGAAATAACGAGCACTTTTGTATACAGGGTGTATCTAAAATAAATACTAAGCTATCGATAGACAGTTCATAATATATAAGAAAATAACTTCTTACAAATTTTTTTAAAATTCAGTACTTAGTGCAATCCCCATATATTTAAAGTGGCAAGTATTAATTATTTGAACTTCATTATAAAAGAAACATCTTATTTCTACAGAAAGATTGTATTAATTATTTGAACTTCATTATAAAAGAAACATCTTATTTCTACAGAAAGATTGTTGAACAGATAAAATCTAAATAAAAACGTTACTACCAGAAAATGCATTACATAAATATTCAGGTGTTAATCTTTCTCATCTACCTAAACCGTAAAAGGCATTATTAGAATTTTTTCAGTTATATAATAACTAATATTCATATTTAACACATGTCAAAGTAATTGTAGAAAAATACTGTAAATAAATATATTCAGCAGGAAATAAATTGCCTATAAAAGTCTGTACCAACCATTGGTTACACCCAAAATGTAGAATCTCTTCATCATTGCTTAAAATTAATAACGCTGTGTTGGATTATGGTAGAATAATAATAAAACTTCCAAATTTAATGATTATTAGTTATTTTGAGAAATTTGAATATCGTGCAAGAAAATTACCAGAAAAGAACGATATTTTAGATACACTCTGTATAAAAATTAAAACCATTTAAGTTTAACCCTGAACTGATATCTTGGAGCACTGACACTCCATGTAAATTCATGTCTTTATAATTAATAATTTATCTTTTATAGTGGTGTTTCCTAAAACTAATCCAGAGAAATACTTTCTGCATGTTACCATTTACAAATATTTGTATTTTTAGGATGAAGTCACTCCAGTGTTCTGTTGGTGAATTTTAACTAAATCGCGAAGTTTAAAGATGTCTAGTAAGTTGTGAACAGCTATACTGAACTGTGTGATTTCGAAATTCATGCATCACAAATGCAGATGCAAAAAAGGCATCCAGTTCAAGTTATTTTCTTAGCTAAAATATATATAATAAATGGGCAACAACAAAAAAAACTTAAATCTTCATTTGAAATTTGGTCATTCCTTTACTCAAAAAGTCTAAAAAATAATGGCACATGCTAATGAAATAGTTAATGAAATGAATGTGAATTATAGAAATACAGAAAGTGAATATTCATCATGTAGACCCATTTTCAAGTTAACTGTCATTGTTGGAAGTTTGCAAATCACTGTTGCAACAAGGCACATTATACAAGGGCGAATCAAACAAAAACCTTAAAAGTACAATAAAATTCTGATCAGTTATATGGCTCATTTGTGATGCTAGAAGACAGAAGGCAGCAGTGTCAGTGATAAGATGTCCCACTAGCAACATGCAATCATATATTTGAACAGTGAAGAAGGCGTCAAACCAATTGAAATTCATTGCAGGATAACAGCAGTGATTTGTGTTTATCCCTGTAGCAATTGTATAAGTGATGCTGAAGATTGATGTCCACATTGAAGGTAATGCATTTCTGGAAAAAATTGTTACAGGTAATGAGAGTCAAGTTCACTATCACTAACCAGAAACAAAACTCAAACAACGAATGGCGCCAATCACGGGCAAGAAAACTCATGCTTACTCTCTTCTGGATTACAAAGGGAGCAATTTTGGAACATTATATGGAAGGGGAGTGACTGTAACCAGTACCTCATGTTCAAATGTATTTATTTAAAAGTCAACTTTGCCCTGCAGTCAGCAGTAAACGAGGACTTCCCACTTCAGGTGTATTATTACAACATGACAATACCTAATCACATACAGCCATTTAACAGTTCCGACTATTCAGGATATCACATTTGAATGCCTCATACATCCACCTTATTCATCACACCTCACCCTCAATGACTTCTGTGTGTTCGATCGCTCAAAAACGCATTAGGAAGCAATACTACATTGGCTACAATCAGGACCAAAATGTGTCTTCAACACATTGACCTATTCAAATTTTGAGTAATTAAAAATCGACGCAAAATTCTGCTATAATTTTGACCAAAAGAAGGTAATTGGTGGGATCATTATTTAATTTTCATCTTTCTTTTGTGTCAAAATGGGAAGTTTGGATTAAACTCGGCTTGCTTTTGTTCATTATTCATACATACATGGCTATATGAATTGAACATGAGACTAGTTCAAGGTTAAAAGATGAATGTTGTAAATTGTAGAAATTTCAAAAATAATTATTTTTACTTACCCATATTTGTTATTGATGTTATTATAATCAAGTTCACTAAAGTTTTATCACATATTAGTCCCCCCCACCTCTTGATACACATTAGTTCATTTGTATTTGAATAAATTAATTTTAAATTCACTTACATTTATTTACTTGTCATTTGGTAATAATTCATAAGTAAATATTATAAGAAACAATCATTCAAAAATCTGCAGATTATTAAACAGTTGCCTAGGAATTGTTACGCTGACTTCATATTCATTGAAAATTAAGTTATCCAATAAAAATTGAGTTATTATAATAACCCACCCCACATAATATTTATTCAGTAAAAGAATTATTTCCGAATAAATAGCACCACATTATATGCTAAAGCAGACTGAAGGTTTATGATTGGACAAGCTCCTTGAATGCATTAAAACCTACAATATTTAAATTAAATTAAATCTATAATTACTGTTTAGTGTAGACAAATTTATTACGTCTATAAAGAAATTCAAGAACAAACATTGTTTTAGATATTTTTAGCAATAAAATTAGGAATTTCTGCATTTGATTGTTTAATTAATAAAAACAATTGTACATTGGTATCTAACAAAACAAGGTAAACAATTACTGGACTTTTCAGTTTTTCAGACAGTTTAGAAAATTGCTTTCTCAATTAGCAACTATTTGAGCACACCAACTAAAATATTATGCACATAATACCATTCTAATGTGGATGTAAAATTCAAATCAATGAAATACGCAAAACAAGTATACAAAGTAACTTAACTGCAATGGAAATAAAAATAATAAGGATGGCAAAGGAAAAACAACAGAAAAAATGGTTACATAAACAGATTATTAAAAATTTAGTTGTAATATTGCATTTCTTGTAAAGATGGGTGCTTTTCTTGATCTTCTTGAGAATTAGGGTTTAATCAAATAAAAGGGAAGGAAAGTCAAGTAATCGCTGTACAATCCAAATAGACAGAAGACTCTTAGGGGAATGGACATTTGTTACAATATAAAGGAACATAAGTAAAATATAATAAAGCACTGCAGCCACGAAAAAGATAGAAAGGTAACCATAAAATTAGCAGATCAAGCAGGTTTACTAACAGTAACCTACATTTCTTGGGAGCAGGAAAGAAATAAAGAAATAAAACAGGTATCTAAACCATTGTCAATAATAAGTTGTGGATGGAATTGGAAATTATAAATTACGAATGACTAATTATATCTATATTTCTTAAGAACATTCCTTATGTTTCTTTCAAGAAAGCATTTTCAAAATGAAATTTATTTTGAGGACTATACGGTGAACAATTAGGAAATCAATTTTTTAAAATAATTTTTACTTTTTGTACCACTGCACTGTGGTTCCGATTTAATCTGGAGCCAGGCATGGGCATAAAAAAATGTTCACATTTTGTTTCCATTTCGCTAATTAGAGATAGTTATTGACCCAGAATATTCCAATACAGAAGCATTTATCTCTTAGTTTTTTTTATCTTTGAGTAATAAAGTAACAAAGTGACAATATCGTTAATCTGTATGATATCGATATAGTGAATTTAAAAGTTCATAGATTAAGGTTATTTTCAAATAATATTATTGAATCATCCTTATTGTTTCTTGATGATATTAATAATTTTGTTATGTTTAGTTTACATAATTTACAATAAATATTTGAAGTGTATGGAGAATTAATAATTTTTAGGTTCCTTCCTCATTGGCTGTGAATAAAGCTGACATCAATCATGTTGACTGTTTAGTCTGTAATAATACCAGTTCGAACTTTAGTTGAAGTTCTCTAACAGTATTGGAAATACACGCTCCAAAAAAATTATCGCATCACCTATTGCTTTCATAAAACAAATGCAAATAAACAAAGTTTTGTTGATTGATTCATCAATTGTCAAAAAGTGTCAAGAATAATTAATAGATTTAGGGAAAATGGTGGGTATGCTAGGCGGACAAGAACAAGGTCGAAAAAGGGCAACAATAGCTTTGGGTGATTGTTTTAAGGCACTGCACTGGAAGAATACTTCAATCTAAACTGCATGATGCTCAAAACACAAGAATTTCATTACAAACAGTAAGAAATCGTTTAAGTGAAATAGAATTAAGAGCACCTGTTCCAGCAAAAATATCAATACTCACTAGAGCTCATCGGGTAGCTATATTACGGTTGGCTAGATAGCATGCAGAATGGACAATTGAAGATTGGCTAACATTTTATTTTCCGACGAGTCTTCATATTGTCTATATTCTTCAGATAGACTTATGCCAGTATATAGACGAGTTGACAAACGATATCAGTAGTGCAATTTCAAAAATACTGCCAACTTTGGTGGCAGCTCAGTTATGGTTTGTGGCAATATTTCTTTAGAGGGATGCACAGAGTTAGTGGTATTGCATAATTCTAATATGACTGCTGACTGATACATACGGGACATTCTTGAGAACATTTATTTACCTTATGCAGGTTTTATAGGTGATAATTTTTTATTAATGCAAGATAATGCTCGGCATCATGTAGCTCATATAGATGAAGAATATTGCAAAGAAGTTGATATACGTACTTTGGATTGATTGGGCTGCTACAAGTCCCAATCTGAATGTTATAGGACATGTTTAGGATTATATTGGATGGGTATTGCAAGCACATGAAATTCCAATAAACAACTTAAATCAACTTGGAGTAGCAATTACTGAAGAATGGGATAATCTTGACCAAGATTATATTTAACATCTAATAGGGCCTATGCCAAGAAGACTTGAAGCCGTGGCAGTGTAGGGGCGGTAATACTCATTATTAAAAGAAATTGATGTAATTTAAATTATTGATAATTCACATTTCTTGTTTACTGAAAACAGAGTTTTTGTTTAAAACTAATTATGTTTTCATGATAAATTGAATTAGTATGAGAGATGTATTTTTCAATAACTGGATAGTCAGAGTATTCACTTGTTACTTTTACTTCTAATAAAGGCTAAGAGATGTGATAATTTTTGTGGAGAGTGTAATAAAATCATCTTCATTACAAGCTTTCACAAACCAAATGCTCAGTCTGCTTCCAAACAACATTCTTATGGCAGAAAATGCACCGAGTTTAAGTTTACTCTGTTTAATTTTACTCTATTTAACTTTAACTAAGATGAAGGTGATGAACTGTTTAAAATTATTATTACTAATGATGAAACTAGGTCCATTATTCTAAACTAAAAAGTAAATTGATCTCAGTGGAATGCAACCATTAATCAACTCCATCAAAAAAATTTAAAACTTCCACTCTGATTTTGTCACCTTTTACCTGTTTGAATAATTGAAAGAATATCTAAAAGGAACAATATTTAAAAATACTGTTATGACTGATAGCCCAATAGCTAGTACGAAGGTGACAAAAGTGCATTGAGAAAAAAGGAACCTATGTAGACGAATACCACTTAAATTTATAATGCTGTTGCTTTATTCCTTCTAGCAAATTTAAAATTCCAACTCGAAGTAAAATGTCAAAAAAATATTCAACATAAACAAAATATTGAGGAGAAAAGATATCCAAAGATAATTAATGTATTAGCATGTAATTTTTTAAATGTGTAACAACACAATTTAAAAAATGAACTGGCTAATAGATCAGAAATGAGGTACTATTTCTACAAAATAATGACAACTATTAGCACATAAAAGTGATAAATCACTAAATAGTGACTGACTATGCTATGAATTCTATAAATGATTCAACAAAAATGAAACAATTATCCAAATTAAGAAATACAATATAAAAACCGCCATCACAATTGAAATGAAATAAATTAATTATATAAAAGGATAATTTGAAAACTTCTCGGAATGAAAATGAAAGAACATATTTTTATAATTGTAAAAATCATTTTATTTTTCAACATAATCTCCTGAAACAGTAATATATTTGATCCAACATTTTTCTAGTATTTCTACTCCTCCCTTGAAATGATCTTTCGGAAGCTTCTCAAAATAGGTGTTTACTGCTGCTGATCTCTTTATTTACCTTGAAACGCTTCCAGCCACAAACTTTTTTAATTTGGTAAAAGATGGAAGTTTGATGGTGCTAAATCCAGTAAATAGGGTGGATGCTCCAACAATTCATATATTAATTCGTCCAATTTAGTTATTGCAATTGGTACTTTTATGAGGTGGTGCATTATCCTGATGATAAAGCACTTTCTTTTCTAATAAAACAGGTCTTTTTGCTTTAATTTGTCTAGAAGGCTTGCTGCACAGTATGCTTCAATAATGCCTTGACTCTTTTGCAAGTAATTAATGAAAGATGTTCCGCTAAAATCCCAGAATACGGATGCCGTAACCTTACCAGCTGATGAAACTGACAGTCATCTTCAGAACTGAATAACCATTTTCTGTCCATTGCCTCAACTAATGTTTTGTCTCTGGTACATGGTGATGAATCCTAGTTTCATTTGTAGTTACAAATTGCTATAAAATGACTTCTTTATAGTGACAATCCTCATCAAAGATTTATATATCTATAAGCTTCTAAGTGTAAAAGCAGAAAACCAAAATTAGAAAAAAAAAACAAAATTTGGCAATTGTTTATTAACATTGAAAAGTTAGAAAGTGGAACAAACCATCATGAAATTTTGAGCTCAATTTAGTAATTGTTTGCTCCAATAAAACAGTAGAATATTTGTTTCGTTTAACCTTTTGTTCGCTATATCATTATTTAAAAATGTTGGAATAAACATATTTTACATATTAATGTACACAATTCTAGCCATTTATCCACCTGAGTCCATACGGGCATGTTATATATTTGAAATTTACAACTTGTAACACCATCTATTGATAAATAGCCCAGTGTTCTTGTCAGACTGTTTTGGTGGGCTTCACCGACCCCCTTTATTACAATCCTGACCTTGTAAAATTTTTCAAATTTTGCCAAGAACGTAAGAATATTACTATTGTGAGTTTATAGCCCTATAAATTTGTTTTCTGGTCAGAAAACTCTTGCTGTATGTAATAAAATCTTGTTTTCATTTACCATGATTTCAATTCAAATAAGTCAATTTGTAATGGAGAATAGTGTGTTTCTAAAGATATAAAATAGTTATAAATAGTACTGTGATTTTTGCATGTATTTTTGGAGTTAAACGTTGTCCTCATAAAAGGATAACATAAGCAAATGCTAGTACAATTTTCAGTATCCTGTCTAATTTGAAATAGCTATTTGTGTCATAAGAGCAACACCTTGCATACGAATTACATACATAATATTTTCTACGTTTTAAAAGATATAAAATACGAGGGCAGTCTGATTAGTGAGGTAACTGACATAGAGATGGCACCATAATCTATACATGTGTGTCATTTATCAAATCTATCATATATTATAAATAGCTGTCAAAATTTCAGCCAAATATGTTGCGTCTTTTGTCTCTTAAGTTGTTTAAAGTAAACGTGTTACGTTGTTTTGTGAATATGGACAAAAGAAAATTTCGTGCTGTGATTAAACACTTCCATATCGCCGGGAAAAAACTCAAAAAAAATTAAAGAAGAGTTAGATAATGTTCACGGCGAATCTGCCCATCATTTAAGATAGTTTGTTTCTGGGTGAATGAATTTAAATATGGCCGTACGAGTACCGAAGATGAAACAAGACTGGGACGTCCAAAAGAGGCTGCCACTGACGAAATGATCACCAAAGTTCATGATATTGTTTTAAATGATTATTGATTAAAGGTACATGTGATAGCTGACACTATAGATATATCTAAAGAACGCGTTGGTCAGATCTTACATGAACATTTGGGTATGAAAAAACTGTCAGCAACATGGGTGCCATGTTTTTAAGCATAATCCTGCCAAATTTTTGTTGAGGATTTATTATCGTTGACGAAACGTGGATACACCACTATACCCTTCAACAAAAATTCAATCCAAACAATGGGTAGAAGCTGGTTGCAGGGCTTCAACGAAACCAAAAGTGGATCTATCCATCAAGGTTATGGTCACCATATTTTGGGATGCTCATGGTGTTATCTTTATAGATTATCTGCAAAAGGGCAAAATAATCACAGGTGGGTATTGCGCGTCATTATTGGAACAGTTCATTGAAAAGTTAAAGGAAAAACGATTGCATTTGGTACGAAAGAAAGTGTTGTTTTATCATAACAACGTACTGGCTCATTCATCAAACATTGTGATGGCAAAATTAGTTGAATTACAATTCGAAATACTTCCGTCTTGCACTTTACAGTCCAGATTTAGCTCCATCCTTTTTCTTGTTTCCAAATTTGAAAAAATGGCTAGGTAGAAAGAGATTTTCATCTAACGAGGAAGTGATTGTAGAAAACGTAACACGTTTACTTTAAACAACTGCAATAGACAAAGGGCGCAACGTATTTGGCGGAAACTTTGACAGCTGTTTTGTAACATATGATGGATTTGATAAATGGACACACATGCATAGGAGATTATAGCGCCATCTCTATGTTAGTTACCTCACTGATCAGACTGCCCTTGTACTTAAATTTGTTTGTTTCAATGTAATTTTCAAACTGACATTTTTGACAACTGTCACATTTTTGCCAAAGCCTAATGAATGTTACCTTGTTAGCTTTTATTTAAGATTGTGTTTAAGATCCGCAAAAAAAGTGTGTTGTAAATCTTATTTTAAAATGTATTTAATATAACAAATTAGGTAGTAATCAGAAGGCTCCATGTGGGAGAAGTTCTTGGACCAATGCAAAAATATGGTCCTGAGCCACTTTTACAACATGTGGTGTGTCATGAAGCACAACCACTTTATGATTTCCTTGGCCAGTAAATGACTTTTTCTTCTGATGCATAGCTCAAATTGGTCAATTGTTATTAATAGCAACCTGCCATGATTGTTTTGCCCTATGGTAACAACTTGTAATACAACACACATTCTTTTCCATCCCACCAGACGCAGAGCAAAACCTTGGCATCGATTTTGTGTAGAAAATATTTTTTCAGAACTTTGAAAGCAAAAGTTTATGCGAAACCCATCTATCTCGGAACCTTTCCCACTGTATGTAAACATACAGAAACGGCTTGCCGCATAATGCCAAAAGCTGTTCTGCAAGCTCCTTTTCAGTTTTATCCAGCATTGTTTGCAATTTATCTGTTCCAATCATTTAAAAGCATCTAGCACATGGTTTATCTTTAATACTCAAATCTCTGTAGCAAAATTTTGCATTCTAATGTTTACACACAGCTTACAGTGTCCTTTCCATATGCAGCACAAATCATTTCAGTGGCTTCAACAGCATTTTCTTCAGATAAAACGCAAAGTGTTATTGTTATTCTGAGTACTAATGAATTTTGAGGTTTTGTGCACGAAACACTAAACCGTATGACATTTTAGAAAGCCACCCACAAAAGGGTGAGAAGATAAATACAAATTAAGTTGTTATTTTGGTTATATGAAATCTAAAGCTTTACTCGCTTTATACAATAAATTTTGTAACTATGGGACAATAAACGAAAATTGTAACAAGATGTGTGGTATACACTCTCTAGTAGAGAAAAGAAAAATAGAATAAATACCAGTTCTAACACATTTAAATTGCCCTACTTACTGAAAATATTATTTCAATATTCACATCACCAATTGGTTAAAAAATATGCAAGTTTAATAAAAATTTATAAAATTCATTTTCTTTAAGAAACTTGAAATTATTTTTACAAAATTGATCCATTTTAAAATTAGAAAAATAATTTAAAAAAAATATACCTAGAGCTGAACGTAACTAAAAATGTAAAGGATTACTTAATCTCTAAATCGTAACATTCAAAGAGCTTTTTAGTCTATTAATGTGTTAAAACACTTTTAACGCCTTAAATATTTTGAAAATATCTCTGAAAATTAAGTAATTTTATTAACAAATTAATTAATTCGAATGAGTTTTTATAGTGACAGTTTTTCTTATATATTTTTCTAATATGTTGAAAACTGTCATGTTTCATTTATAAATATTCTGATTTCCATATTACAGGGTTCCCAGAACTATACTGTAACTCAGTAACTTTTCTTCATTTTCTTGAACAATTTAAAACAATCAATACAATTTCAATTATTTTTACAATCGGTACTTAGTAAACAAATAGGAAAAAATAAATCCTTCCTTAAAACATTGACACGGATAAACAAAATGTAACACATAATAAATTATTGTCACAAGTTACATTAATTGTTTCTGCCAAGTTCCTGATTTATATTCTGTTTATGATTTTAATTTCTTTATGATGTGATAGCTGTTTCTTTATCTCTGGCATCTTAATGGGTATTAATATCATGTGGTGTTCTATTATATCAACATTTATTGACAGAATACTGGATGATGTTCTTCAAATTAATGTTCATAAAATCTAAATAACGTTCAGCAGTGATTTTTCCACTGGATATATTATAGGCAAGTTCTTGCTTTCACAAATGCTATAACCTATAATCAGATAGTGTCACACGTAAATGCAAATCAACAGCTTACCACCCCACCCCTTATCATTTTGATTATGTCAATCTAATAAGAACACAATGCCAGGCAGCGTTAATTATGTCATATGAATGCATGCATATGATCGGTGTGCTAGTTTGTCAGCATTTGCAAAAACTGTATAATAAAATCATTTTAAAAAAATATACTTTTTATAAAATGGTTGGCATCATTTGCCAAATAAATGGAAAGAGTTACATTGCAGAAGCTGCATTTTGAATTTAGTATATAAAATGCTTTAAATGAACTTATTTATTGATTTCAATTTCAATCTACAGTTTTTATCAAAATACGTGATTTCCTTTACTTATTTTTTAAAATAAAATAGCCTTTTTTATTTTAGAACATGTCGCTACTTTGGAAGAAAACCGGCATAACTCAAAAAATTGCGATTGTTCGATTATGTCATAATCAAAACGAAAATGTGGTATATTTTTATGTGGAAAAGT
>JAHWXV010739985.1:0-12619 GCA_024586415.1 Phrixothrix hirtus | reverse complement strand
GCAACAACAACGCACTGGACACAGGCTCACTTGAGACTAACCGGAGAAGTAGGAAGGTATTGAAGAGCACGAATCTGTAGCTAAAATAACCTTGAAACTGGGCATTACAATAATACCGCTCGGGTCTGACAGACCCGGCGCCACTAGTGCAAGGTTAATCTTGTGTACTGCGCTGGGACTGTTGTTAAGATTATTGTGAAAATGTTAAGCAATGGGTACTCGATGTTATATTTTAATAAATACATTTTTTGGAAACTTTTATCGTTGCAGCAGGAGACGATGCAGAGAAAGTATTATTGTTTTTATGTTTACAATTATTTACTTGAACATGTTGCGGAATAGTATAAGTAGATGGTAACTAGTTGACAGTCTATTGAAGATTGCATTATAGATATCTTATAATTAGATGTTTTGAAGCAATTAACAATTAATCAGTATCGTTTCTTAAGAATATTTATTACTAATTTACATGCTTAATTTAGACTTATTTAAATCTTGAGAAATCTTCCTTTGATGTATATTATCACTTTTATAATTATCACGTTTCTGCAATTACTAATATTATTTATGAGCTCAATAAATTGTTATTTTTCAATAATTTCAAATATTTACCATTTTGCTATAAGAATATTCCAATATTAATATTCCAAATTTTTAACCAGAATTTTTACTTTCCATTTAAATAATTGTATTTTTAGAGCATCAAATTTGTGTTGTATAATAGTATTACAAAACTGAATAAATTTAGTGGTCTAATTCGTTATTTTGTACCAAAATTGCATATTATTTGTTTATTTATGTACATATGTTTGAAAGTTTAATTTTAACAATTTTTTGTATGTATGAAATAAAAAATATATAAATGGGTCATTTGCTGCAATAAAAAGTGTTAAATGCCATTGCACTTGGTAAAGCACAAGTGCTTATTGCTAAATAATTGTTTATAATTCAACAAACCTTATAAAACCTTAAATTAAGACATAATTGCGTGCATGTAACATTACCAAGTACATTAAGCGAAGATATCTCAAAATCGCTCTTAATTGCAGGTTAATTACGTAGTTGAGGTGTAAATAACTTTGTCATAACAAAAACAAGCATTTGTTTTTAAGACAGAATTTCAAAACAGCTCCGTATAGATTAAAGTAATAAAGTAAACAGTAGACCTTCTAAAAGACAGTAAATTATTTATCGCGCCTTCGCATTACATATACATACATACATATCTAGATCTACATACCTTAAAACTGATTGATTTATCACGCATTGATCTAAATTAATAATTCAACAAACACATACCTACAACATTGTAGGTAATTTGGTGATCTCATGAAGGCTTTTGATTATTTAATCATTTTCTGTTTTGTATGCACGAGTATACAAAATTATCTGATGCATCTATGATAATGGAATGAAATTATAATTACGGAAATCAAGGTTTAATTAAAGATTAATGGATTACCACAGCAAGGAGCCTTACATCCTTTTAAATTTAGATTACAATTAAAGGAACTGCAAAATAGAAATTACACAAAAACTTAACGACCACGAAGTTACCTTTATGTTAATTATTAAAGCAAGTAAAGTAGAAAATTAAAACTTTCCCTGTTTGTTAAATCGTGAAGACTTATAATGTAGTTTATTGTTTCTATAATTCACAAAAAGTAATGTTTTTATTATTATATGCTCTTACAGACTCCTACCACATTACTAAGAACTGCTATAGGAGCCCATGTTATAATAACTCATAGTAGTTATATAAAAATTTTAACATTACATTGTTTATACAAGTTAATCTTTACGCAGTGCGATAATATTATTTTTTATTTTTCTATTTTTGCTGATTTTTGCTTCTTTTTCCTATAATATAAGTTAATCCTAAATTACAATTGGAAATCGTCAACTTTAAGTACTAATTAGAATGAATTAAACTAGTAAACTCAGTGTTAACGCCATTAATTACAATTTAATTAATTCGCACCAACATACCTAGGATTAAAAGAAACTTTTAAGTTATTTCAAACAAATTAAATCAAACGTTAGTAATACACATAAAAATGTAAGTAGCCATTTTAGGATACCGAAGTTAGGAAAAATCTAAACAAATTTACTAGATCCTAGGAAAGAATAGTGGACAGAAAACGTGACTATCTTCTTAGAATGAGAAATAATGCTTAAATAAAAGTTTTAAAAATTTATCAATTTGATTGACGTAACAGTAAAGTTTACAAGTAATATCTACCATTAAACTAAGAAATATCACTTACATTTCTGGTTAAAATATTTGCTAGAAAATAGTATAAATGAAGTTGAGACTTAAAATGGTTGGGTAAATTCAAAAGATCAAGGACAATGGTTGGTCGGTGAAAAATAACTTTTTGCATTCAGATTTCTGCCTTAAATTTAACTTCTGAAAGTATTAGCAGACGTGTTCACAGTAAACTATGAAGTGCTTAATTACAAGGACTCGATACAAATTGCAGCATAAACAAATATGTACAAGATTTCAATCTTTGTGTTGGCATCTTGACGGAACAGTTAGTAGGTTCTTCCTGTGGATGTAACTGGATTTACATTACCCATAAGTAATATTTTTGTATAGGAGGGACGCTGTTAAAATTTCAGGAAGGGGCATCACTGCAGTTCGCAGGACAATTGACACAAACTTTGTAAAGTTTAACATCTCTACTGTCAAACAACTGTGACAGAAATGGTGTTAGAGTCGATCTATTAAAGAATACTATTAAAGTAAACGTAACGCGGAAAAAGCATTGATTTAAATCGTGAACATTTTCTAGTAATGATTTCGTTTTATTGTCAATTGAAGAAAAGTGTAAAGGAATGTATCGCTGATCTAAAAACTGCTTTTGGTGATGAGATGCCATCAAGAACAACTGGTATCAAGAATTTAAATTCGGTCGTCGTAGTAATCGTAATGACAAAGTTCGTGACGGTCGACCAACGACATCAAAAATAGCAGAAGATACTGATGCCGTATGAGAAATGATAAATGTAGATCATCATGTAACTTATAAAGAAATTCAATCATCCTTAGGCATTGACATGAAAAAAATAAATCAAATTTTACTGGAGCACTTGGGTGTAAAAAAATTATGTTCACTGATGGATTCCTCATAATTTGACTGAGGCACAAAATGGTGTCGAGAAACACGTAATCAGTTCAACTCAGGTACATCAAATTTGGCATACGACATTATCAGTGGCGATGAAAGATGGATATATGCTTATAAACCTGAAAGAAAACAATACTCGACTGTTTAGGTATTTCAAAATGAAGCAAAGCTAACAACTGATCGCTTGTTTTGTATCAAAAACTGGTCATCTGGTTACTATACCTTTAGAAGACTGTAAAACTGTAAATTGTGAGCGGTATAAAACCATCCACTTTATCTGAAATATGAAAAAGAAATAAAAAACGACGAATCATTCTGCATCACAACAATTCAAGCTCACACACAGAACGACAAACTGTGAACTATTTGGTGGAATTAATGTCTCATCCTTTTTATAGTCCCGATTTAAGTCCTAATGACCTTTTTACGTTTCCAAAACTCAAACATCGTTTACGTGGTCAATTATTTTCAATGCCAGACGACACAGTTGAAGCGTTTAAGAATAGAATCTTGGGTGTGCTGAGTTCTCAATGGAAAGAATGTTAGGAAAATACGTTTAGTGGCGTGAAAACATATATAGAGTGTGAAGGGAAATATTTTGAAAAGCAGTAAAGCAATTTTTTAAATTCTGAGTGTACGTTTTCTTCTATCCCGAAATGTAAGCAGCACCCTCGTGTAGATAAAGTAATGATAATTTTATGTGTCTTGTTTTAGTCTTCTCTAATACTTAGTCTAACCACCACTGCTCTCTATAGACATCAATACTAGTAATGTATCAGTTCATTAATTTACTTGAATGTTTCTTTTCATGTCCAATATCTTTTCTATACATTTTGAGGGCAAAGAAAATGTTTTCGCAAAAACTTTGTATTTGAAATAAATACGTGGAGCTTTTGGATTCCATAAATAAAAGATTTTTTAAAATACTTTTACCAAATATTACTAATTTCAGTATACATATGATAAGACATCTGTCAAGATAGTTAATTATTTATTTCAATTCACTAATTTATTTATAATTCACAAGCAAATATATAACTTTTCAAAGGTTCATTTATTTCCAATGTCTATGTAAAGCACGATTTATCTTTCTGCATCTTTCCACACCAATATTAAATGTACAATGAACTAAACTGATTTATCTATTTATATCTGAACTATAACCTCTAGAATATTCCAGAGAAGTCTAAAAATAAATGTCATTGCTAGTTTTGTTACATTGTCTCCACTTTAAGGTTATTGTGTCCCGTAACCGAAACCTCGAAGTGCAGTTGAGACGATTCTACTTCGATTATTGAATTATAGGATCAATGACAGAATCTACACTGTAAGTAATTTTTGCAACCCAATTCCTTATGAAGGTAATGTTTCGTACCACTCGCCAGTTAAGTTGGTCTAGCACCTACCCGATGTTTAGTATGGCCAACTTTGCCAACAACGGCACAAAGTTGCTTCGTCACATCCTACAACGCCTTCCATAGGTCTTCATAATGCGGTTTCTGGTGTGATTATATTTTTGCAATGATAATACCTCGCTATTTTAGTATTTCCTTTTCGTCGCCGTATTTCCTCTTACATTCGTCAACAGCATCACGAGGAACTCGTAGATCTTTTGTAACACAATGAGCTAAAGGGCATCTTACGATACGCCAGAGAGGGTTTTGTACTGTACAGTAATTACATAGAATTTGCCTTTGTGGGATCTTGAGAAAAATTCCAAGGAACCTTCAGATGTTGCTTATTTACCCCTGACCTCCGTAATTTCCACCTCAACGTGGTACACCCTTTGTTCAACATTTAGTTCTTAGTCCGCATATGATAAGAATCAGCGTATGCATTGATCCAGTGTATTATATCGTTAATTCTCATAATAACTTTGTAGGGTATTCCTCGAATTTTTGTAATTTGAGTGAAAGGTATAAATTTATCAAGCTGTCGAGTAGAATTCCTCACCTTCACTCAGTCTAAATGTCGCCGTCTACATATTTCTGTTATTTTCTTCTTTTCTGACCTACTACCGAACTCTTATATCATACACAAAGAACACGTTATCCGGGGGTCTCACCTGCTGTCTATGTGCTGCCTATCGATATGCTATTAGGAACAGATGTAAGTATTGATTTCAGTTTCCTTGATGGTCTGAAACTACGTTCTATAAATATTTGCCCATGCTTCGGTTCGTGTACATCAAAATTCGATCTGATTGTAACAACTGACAAATGCATTGGAATAGGTCTGGCTCAGAATTTCATGATTAATAAGAATGCAATTCTACTGAAATTTCAAAACAGACAAAGAACTCGTTGACCTCCTTTGTTAATTACACTACTACTGTAACCACTTCCTGATTTGGTAGAGCATATGCCTCGGTCAACTTATTATTAAAATAATGCAGTGTGATCAAGATATATTTATTTCCTGTTTCTATTTTCGGAAATGAAGCTGTCCTATCAGTGACCACTTTTTCAGAAGACGCCTTCGTCATACCAGCTCATCGATGATGTTTGTCGTAAAAGAGGACCGTTCCATGAAGTGCATATTTCACACCCATGCTCTCTCCTAATAGACCATCATGCAGTTGTTGCAAAATCTGTCAGTCTACTCTATGAAATTATTAACTGCATCCATTTCTCACTTCCACCTTCATTCTCCAAAGCCTTTTTCATAAAACTATTTTACATCTGTAAGGAATACCATTGAGCCTAGTATGCCGTAAATAGAAGGTCGTCGGTCATTATTCTTCCATCTCAATACCTGCAGATCAGGATCGTTTTCTTGACTTTGACCTTTTTTAGGCTTCCAACAGTCGTTATTAATAATTACCAAGTTTGAGATGGTCTTCAGGTTTTTATTCCAGTCGATATCAGTAGTTAAAGTCTTTCGGACAAGGTCTTCCCGACAAAGTATTAGCGTGTTGGCGATTCCTTCAGGCACGATGTTCAATCTCTAAGTTGTACTTTTGGAACCTTTCATCCATTTCGAGCTACCATCTGGATTTCTAAACTGTAGTAGTCATTTCAATGCTGTATAATTAGTGCCCAGCGGAAAGATTCGCCTATAAATATATTGTTAAGGGATCAATGAACTTTATTGTTATTAATAATTCTTTAGAGGTAATATAGTAGTCCCGTTTAGGTTTCAAAAATATCGTTCTAATATATGAATCAATTACTTTCGCTTGTCAGTTGTGAATATGCGATAGTACTACGCCGCCACCATCATGACTTGCATTAGTATGCAAGATAAATCGGCCCTCTTTTGTAGGATATCTGAGTGCAGGTGTAGTTACCGAAACCTATTTAAGCTTTTCGAATGATTACTGACAATTATTCCATAAATAAAGTTGGTCTTCTTTGATAAGTTTTATAAGAAGTTCTAGGATGTCTGCTAATTCACGTACGAGTCGAAAATAGCAAGTGAAAAACTCCAAAAAGCGTCAGAATATTGTTTTTTTATTATTGAGTTTTGAACGTTCTCGTATTGACCAAATCTCTTCTGGCTCAGCTAGCATGCCATTCTCAAAATCGACGTGCACAATCTTTGAAATGCCTCTTCAAAATTTTTCGGATAATTATCGAATGACTTTGCGATTATTATTGAATTATTCAGGTATACTAGACAGTTTGCTAAGACAGTCCTCTCAAAATCTGTTCCATCGATATTTTAAATGTCGCTGGGGCATTGCACAGCCCAAACGTCAAAAATTGCAAATCCCCGGTTTAATGGTAAATGCCGTTTTCTCACAATTTTCAGGCTCCATATCAACTTATCAATATTCACCTTTATGTCTAAAATGAAAAACCATTTGGAGCCCGAAATTGTATCCAACGTGTCATCAATCTGGGTGGCAGATAGCTGTCCTTTTTAGATACGTCATTCAAGTGAACAGTACTCTACACAGAAATTTGTACTGCTATCTTTTGTCTTAATTAGCACAACTTTCGATGCCCCTGGGCTATTGGAAGGTTCGCTAATCTCTTGCTTTGTCATGTCTTAAGTTATATTCTCTGCTGCTTCTCGCTTGAATAAAGGCAGTTTTCTTGGTTGTTGACGTATTGACTGGACATCCCCGGTATTTATTTTATGAGTCGTCATATTGGCTCTTCCTTTAAACTTATCCTTAGAAGCAAAGATGTCAGTGTAATTTGCAATTATTTGACCAACTTCATTTTGTTCTTAAGGCAAACTATTAACCAAAGTCGCGAGTATGCACGAAGTTTAGATAAATTCTTTGCAGGTGCGACGTTCTCATTGATCTTAATGCAACGTATGATACCAATATACACCAATTCAACGCCCTTCTTCAATAACATGTGGCATTCATCAATCACTCGGGTGTCATTTTCTTGGCCAACCAACCAGTACTCTTCCAGCTAGAATTCCGTATCCAAAATTACCATGGTTAACTTCCAGGAATTTTACATATTCTGCCTCGAAGTCTTCGTCTGCGGGCCACTTCTCGTTGATACCGTCACCTCTTCTGCAACGATTACCTTTATCGCGTGGTCATTTCGGTGATGAATAGAAATTTCTTCGTCTTGCACTCGTAGGCTTTTGTTCTTCGAATCTAACGTGAGTCCGAACTTGGATATTATATTCAATATCAGCTGCTAATACGCAATGAATGCAGCTTCTAAGTCCGACTCTAATATTTGCCATGATTTTCCCATGAATGTAGCTATTCATAATCGGAGCTGCGAAGATACTAATTTACAACCGTTGACGATGTCGTTTCAGTATCCAACAACATTTAGCAGCTTTCCATTGCAAAGATTCCATCAATACACAGACCATTCGGTTTTTGCCGTAAGAGTGCCACTTGAATAGTGACTTCTGGGACCAGACTAGCAGAGATCGATGTTTGTCTCTTCACATCGACTTTGATTTGTTTTCTGGTTTTCTTTAGGTAGTTTTTTCTATATGTCTCCATTGGCTGCACTTATTTCATCGCCGTCTTCATTCTAGTAGTCTTTGTGCATCAAATATTCTCAGAACCGTCTATTTCATACTCTCCACACTAAGCCGAGCTTTTTCCATTACCCGTAGGCTCCTCGATGCTTGTTTGGCCGTTTCAAACTATAATTCGTTAGTTAATACCCTATGAATTTCCTTCCATACAAAAGAAACTTTATTTAAATTATGACATAGTACTACGCTTTTTGAATATTTTTAACATCGTAATGTAAAATAATGCTCAAAATACAAAGGTAGGATGTACAGCAATAACAAGGATATTTTTCGTAAGAAAATTTAATGTAATAAACCTTCGTGGAAAGGTAAAAAGAAGTTTGGAACAGTTAGATTTAGACAAAAATTTATCTCATAGACATTTTTCGTATAAGCGACCGGTGAAACCCATACTGTGTTTATCTAAATTTTTCCAATCACAGAAAATAACAAGTTATCATTTCATATTCAAATTTAAGGAATTTTTGCAATTAAAAATATTAATCTACGAATTTTCGATAACACATGAAGATGTACATAATACTTATATTTGCAGGTGTAATAAAGTATATGAGTTACAATGAATCTAGGTATTTCGTTTGTAATAACTGAAGTATCACTTTCAGCAAGTGCTGTGGAGTCATTGTTTGTCGCGTCGGTCTGCGCTGCGGTTCTAAGCGACAATGTCGGACTAAAATTTTTAGTCGTTAAGAGATTTTGAAAACTAGTCGTGTTTGGAAAACAATTTTACGGTTCATAAAGTATCCACAGTTTGCATTGCCGTTATTTTTGGGAAACTCTGTACATTTTAGTTAAGAGACACGGGGTGTACAGTTCAGAAACACTTCACGACTTTAATCAATAAGAAACATTTAAATTAATGTGTGTCGTAAAGGCTACCAATTAGCATTGATCATAGGATGTACTTAAAAAATTATTTAATAAAAGTATAAGATATAATTGAAAGATTTAAATTAATGATTGCGCTATAAAAAGTTAAAAAATATTTATTGATGACACCAAATAGAATAAATAACGTTAATAGTAATTAAAATTTATAACAGCTTAAAGATATGCAAACTATTTTATCGTAGACAGGAACTGAATTAATAACTTAGTATAAGACGAAAATAAAGAATTAATTAATCGAGAGAAAAGTGTGATAATAGACCATGCTCTTTGTATTTATAATTAATTGCAAATTATAAAATCTTTACATAATTATTGCGTCTATGTTTCTAAAAAATTAATTATTTTGTCAAAACTCACACAAATTCTTAAAAATCTAATATTATTGTAACCTAGAAAAAACAACGCTGCTAAAACTTTTCTTGCTTTGTATTATACTATAGAAATTAAATTAACAGATAATTCTTGCTTCAATTTACATTTGGAGGTGAAATTTCCAATTTAATTTTTTGTACAGTCGTAGTTAATTATATTGCTTTTCCAACTTTAATTCTGCATTTAATTCTTAATTACCATGGCGAGGTCCATTTTGATCCCATGGAAAATTTCACATTCTGACAAGGTCATCTATCGGCTATTCTTCGTAGATGGCAAACTGATTTATATATTAAATTAGTTGTCTATGTACTTCGAATTGTTCTTAATAATAGCATTACCATACCATTACTGACTATACTAAATATTTTCGTTATTAATAGATGGAGCTAGTGCTGTAACGTGTTTTCAGATTACATGAATCAAATTATATTGAAATTAATATTAATAACAATTAAATGTTTTAATTTTAAAGGAAACGAAAAGTGCGGATCGTGTAACTAACACTAAAGACAACCTTTAGTTGACAAACGAATCTAGTTTTTAATTTTTGTTATAGGTTATTTTTGATAATGATTGTAATATCAAAAATCAAGTTTACTAAAAATAATATAAATTTTGTTATACTTCACGAATAAAAATTAACTTTCGCCATTTGATATAATAATTTATTTAGTATCAACCTATTCAGAAATGTCAAGATTCCGTCAGTTTCAAAGTAATTAAATATTTCATTCGGATATATTCTGTAATTTAGGTTGCATAACAGCCCGAATTGGGAATAACATTTCCTGACTAGAAACTGCATGAATTACATATAGAATACATGCAGAATGTGTTTTTAAGATAAACTCATCTATGTCAGACGTTCAACTATGGCACCGTTTTAATTTAACTGCTACTTTGAATTATACAGTTTAAAAAAACGATAATTGTAACGTTCGGATATTAAAAATCATTCAAGTACTAAATTAATACTAAAAATGTTTTTAAAAATGGAAGCATGATTTACAATTCATAAAATACAAAACACAATTAAATAAAACAAGTAAAGCATGACATTTTTTGAAAGTTAAACTAAATACCGAAAACTGTGTTTTTATTTCTGCATATATTAAATAAATATATCTCCTTGAGAAATATCGCTGTATCCCTATTACTCTGTAAGATGATATGTAACCACCAGTTCCACCTTTCATTGAATTTGTACCTGTCACTTTCTTGCTTAAGAAAATACGTTTATTTGCTCTCTCTCACTCATGAAAGTTTTATTTACTCCTCATACTTTACTTTGCGGTATGGTTTTCGATGTATATACATTTGTATATATAGTTAATTGATTATTTAATAAAAATATATGGTACCTTTTATATATTGAGTTAATATTGGCCCTGAATAGAAATCAGGCGTTGTTTAAATTGTTATATAATATTTTATCGCTACGAATTACAAAGAATCGACAAATTTAATAATTTACAGATGTATTGCTAACATAAAGTAACCGCAATTAATATTGTTCTTTTGGTTAGATCCTACCGACTACAAACTAAGCTTTTCCTAATACCTGAATTGAACTTAACCATAATACAAATAACTGATATTTATTTACAAGTTTAATAGGAAAGCCGTCGTCTGAACTTCAGTAAGGACTATTGAGAAAGCGAACGCGCAACGTTACCATAGAGCGTTTAGGCAATCGAAATTAGAGAGGATAACTAAAATTATCAGGGACACCGATAATAATCTCTCAGATGTAATAATTATTATCCGTGACCAGTTAGCTACCGTAGTAATGAAAATGCCGATGAGAATGAAAGTGATAATTGTTACTGCTAAGAGGAAAAGCGACAAAAGTAGGTAAAACTGCAACCTGCATCTTATCGTATCTATGCAACATAGTATTTCATATTATTGGTCTCTTACGAACGCTTCGCAATAGTTAACCTACTGAATTTTCTCATACTCTCGATTTATTATTCACAGCACAATATAGATGGCCTTATTGGACGAACAAATGAGTTAATTATAAAATTACAGACGACTTATGGTGATAAATCGTTGTCATGTCAAATTAGTGATCACATCGATAAGGCAGCGCGGGGAGTACGTCTAGGACTACTTTGTCTAGCTGAAGTTTCAAATTAATTAACAAAGACATCGATTCGCTTTTCGCCATAGATAGTAGTTAAAAATTCTATGGGCTGTCCTTCGAAAATCTGGCAACAACCAATTAGATCGTGTGATTCTGGCTGTAACCTTGATGATATAAACAGTTCAAGTTTATCTTAATTTTAGGGCGTACACAATTTGCAATGAGCTTGCTAAATAATACAAAAGGAAATGTAAAAGCAAACTACAAAGTAATTGATTTTCATAAACAAATTTGTTTTATGCGTTAAATACAAAATCAAGTAACAATTAAATTTTCACGAACATTTATACATACTTAAAGGTAAAAAAGTCATTGATAGAATAGCAAATTCTATAATAAGGAATGTGTTAGCCAATTCTTTAAAAAGGAATTATCTAAAAAAATTATAACCAAATGTAATGAAAGAATTAAAAAATTAATTCCTAGAAGCTTCAAATACATAGATTTTAAAGCTTACGTGCTGAAATTTAATAGAAAAAAAACACGTTTGCATGATGCACGTACAAAATGGATGCATAATTTAGTTTAGTTGAGCTCAATATATTCACACTCAAGAAAAAATGCATTCAAATGTTCTAATGAAACGGAATGCATTTGTTGTTAGTTTGACAGGAATTTGTCGACTAGTTTTTAGAAAAATCTTCATCGTAAATTATGCCCTACAAATTTTTATGAAATTATATATAATACAGATTTTTAGAAAAAAACTTTCCAACTTCATAATTCCATAGTTTATTAATCTCACAAAAATACGTCGGCCATAATACAGAATTATACTCAGTTTTTTATTTATTTATATTTTCCAAACATTAGTAGACAAATTTGATTAAACTAACAAAAATCATTCTCACCATTTTATATACATCAGTATGGATTTTTTAAGATTTTTTGAATTTCCAGTTTTGAATTAAAAAGATTATGTATTCAAGTAACTTTAATTAATTTACGAGGGTTGCCTTTTAAGTAGTTACAAAAACTAGGAAAGAAAACAAATTTTTTGGGACAAACTGTTTTATTGTTTTTAAAAATATTCACCTTTAAGTTTTATACACTTTTGCATGCGTTCAAACCACTTCTCGAAGCATTTTTTCCACTCTGAAGT
>JAHWXV010739895.1:0-10667 GCA_024586415.1 Phrixothrix hirtus | reverse complement strand
GAATTTTTGTCAAGAAATGTTGCAGCGTTTGGATAAGGAAGAAAACTTAATCCACCATATGTTTATGTCAGATGAAGCCCATTTTCATCTTAACGGCTGTATAAATAAACAAAATAGCCGATATTGGAGCGCCGAAAACCCGCTTCAGCTACATCAGAAACGCTTGCATTGTCCTAAGGTGACAATATGCTGCGCTCTTTCATCATCTGGCATTATTGGACCATCCTTTTTTGATGATAATAGAAGAAATGCAACAACCGTTACTGTAGTTTGTTACGCAAACATGGTCACAACACTTTTGAGGCAAGAACTGGTCCGACTTCCTGAGATTACGTGGTTCCAGAAAGATGGTGCTATCAGTCATACTGCTCGTAGGTCTGTTGCTGCTTTAAGGGAACTCTTTCCGAACCAAAAATGGAGACACTACTTGGTCGACTAGTTCTCCTGATTTGTCTACATGCGACTTTTTTTTGGGGGTTGGCTCAAGAGAAAGGTGTATGTTGAGCGACCACAAACGTTAGAGTAACTAAAACTAAAAATTCAAGAAGAAGTTGCACGTATTACAGCGGAAATGTTACAGCGAGTAATGGAAAATTTTCGAATAAGACTACAAGAATGCATAGATCTTAATACTGCCCACCTGTCAAATATTATTTTTTAAAAATAAAATGGCAAGTCTAACTCAACAGAAAACTGTAAACACATTAATGTTAAAACAAATATTTTTGTAGATAAAGTAGTTTTAAATTTTCCCGCTTCACCGATGAACCCTGCATTTGCCATAATTTACATTGATTAATAGATTATTTTGTTTATTTCCTGCAATAATTTTCTTTAATACGTACTGCATATTTTTCAACGTCTATTATCTTTGCAATATACGTAACTATATAAGTATTAATATTTCTTATTTACTTAAACTGTCCTTCGTTGTTACACACATATGCTTGATGGACATTAACACTAAAGTTTTCTTGCGAAGATTTATGTTATTTCCCTTTAAGTCCATGTGTCAAATTCGATTATCGTTCAAGTTGTTGAATGCAAGTAAAATTATTACCATTAATAAGGCAGACGACTCGGAATAAATAACAATTCAACAATTAAAATATATTAATTGGTATAGAAAATTTATTTTAACAAACTAAGTCTTTATATAAGATCATTCAGATACTGTGAAAAATGATAGCGTATACTATAGATACACCTTGAGTATAAAATTATAGTCGTGCAATGAATAAGAGACATAACCATTAAATTTAATAAATGGCGAACTTCATTAGCCTTGTTGATTTAGAAAGTTGTAATGACTTTGTTTGAAATATTTACTTGAAACTTAGCTTAATAATAAGAATTTAAATGTGGAACAGCTAGCCGCTTATTGCATAAAAGGTAATCCACTGAAAGAATTTAGTTTTACCAAGGGAAAAACAGTGTAGATTCTGATTGTATTATTATACAATGAAATTTTTGGAACTGAACATAGTCTTAGTATTTTTTCGGTATTGCGTTGGACATTTACAGCTACTTCCCTATAAACATCGGAAAAAATTTTCAAACCAAATTTTAAAAAACTTAATACTAGCAATTTGTATACATGGCCTTTACAAAATCTTCGCAAAACTATATTTTTATTTAGTATAGGTGCATTCTCGCTAATGAGTTTAAATAACAATAATGATATCTATTAGTTTATAGCAAAATCACCAACAATGTTCAATACCATTTCGAAGAATGCAAATTGCAATTTAGTATCTAGAAGCGATACATGCGCGGAGCGTAGTGGCAAAGCGCGTAACACTGAGACACATTTTTAGAGTAACGAACAACCGAAGATCACACTGAGAGAAATCAAACTGAAAAACATGGTCGATAACAGGTATATTTTTCTCGGTGCGTTATCATTATATATGTAGAATTAACCATCGCTGTTACTTATCCCAACGCTTTCCCTGAAATGTATCACCTAATCTTTGAAAAACGCAGCAGCAGAAATAACTAGTGCTAGTTGTTCCCACTGTACCAACTCGTATCAATCCAAATCATCCTTGAATTTAACAAGGCGTGATATCTTTATTTAGAGATGTATTTCTGATATATTCTTCGCTTTGTAGTTATAGAAGAACTACTTTAACGCATCACTAGTAACGTTCCTTTTGAAAAACGTTGTGTCCTACTCATTTTTCTAGAATTGATCTTAGTGGGATAAGCTATCATAAAACAAAATTTCTACTAATACGTCTTATCTTCAAATCGCAGGAAATTCCACAAATGAATCGGTGAGAAATTGAATTGGTTGTTACACTTTGTAAGCACGTCTGAAATTCTTACAACATTGGTCATTCATTTGGAAATACCCGGTACATACATGCGCGTAGTAATAATGAAATCTAATTGGTGAATTACCAGTATCAGTTTTATGCCAAAATCATAATTGTAAATTTCTAAATTGTATAATTCCATTTTAACAATTCGGAAATCCCAGGTTACGTTTCAGAAAACATAGGAGCATTTTTCCTAAAAATATTAATTCAGCAATTCTCGTGAGAAAGATTGCAAGTCTAAAAATAAAGGTTAACCCCTCTCGTCTTCCCCTTCAATTTCAAGGAGAAATACTTCGTTTACGGATAGTAGAGATCTGAGAGCTGTAGGGTTAAGTTACGTTTCTGCAGTGCATGTTTAAGCGATATTCAAAGAAGACAATTGAATAGTTATCCGAATGGTGTAATAGGGAATCAAATCGGTAGAAATTTGGTCTATTTCTGCTTACGGAAAATTCGTAATAAAAAGGTCAATTTCAATTTCCTGTTGATTCTGAACCAGAGGGTTTAGGTCCGACAAGGTTGTATGTAAAATACGATAAGAAGAATATCCTAGGCAGCAGGTTTATTATTTTCAATTCCTTCGAGAAGTTATCGATCTTCAGAACAACAAGTAAGTGATTTATCCGTTATTTAAGCTCCGCCGATTTACACCCCTCCTTAATTTAACTCTGCTGGGACGATTAGTCACTCACGTATAAATTCAAGAAGAGTTCGTTAGTATCACAAATAAAAGACTAACATTTTAAATTTTTAACTGTTAATATTATTAAAGCCATTAGGGCAAATATGTTTTGTTCATTTTAGACTAGTTTAATTATTAGCAACTCAAGGGCCCATTGATTATACTTAGAAAATTATTGTTTCCATTATTCCCTTCCATGGAGACACGTAAATAGTTAATTGTAACTCACATTCTTTACTTTTCATTATATTCGATCTTTAAGTATAGATGTTATTTTTTTATATGTAGAGCTGTAGTTGTAATAACACATACTTTCTTTCAGGAGCTAGTTAATGGTTAAGTGAATATCCAGTTTAGATAGTCTGTCTAAATTTTACTTGATCGAAGAGGGAACTGAGAGACCTGAATAAAAAGCTACCTTATTGTAAGTACGTATTAATACAATCCTCGGTCTAAGGGTTTGGAGATCGGTTTCTTTGTTTTACCAGCCTCTATAACAATAGAACTTAGGACGATTATTTTTTCGTTATTATTAAAAACAAAGTGGCGCCCTTATTTACGATGATTTCCAGAATTTTTGGACACCTACTTATAATCCCTGAATATTAGCCTAATTCAATTAATTGCAATCTCTACTGTGGTGGCCGGAGAAAACCAGCTAATTCAGGGGAATTACCAACTTTGACAACCTCAGGGGCGTAGGACTCATTACGAGTCGTTATAACTTCTTGAACCATCTCTTTGGTTGTGGATATCGAATATGTGTTGTTGTGCTGGTCATCCTGAAAGGTTTCTTGCCGTTCTTTATATTTGGAGAACTAGTCGTAAACCGTGGATGTGTTAGTGTAGTATCATTATAAATTTTCTGTAATCGTGATAGCGTATTTTAAGCAGATTTTCTCAATTTGTACATGAACTTGACCCTTGCATGCAGTTTGAACTTCGACGTTGCGGTAAATGATAAACGTTTGTAACACAACCTTACCATGTAACTTTGCAATGTTACTACAATAAGATTGTGACAATTGCCTCGGTTAAAAGCACTATGTCGAAGTGGGGTAGGGTTTTGTACGTAATATACTTAGCAGGCTCCTTCAGTATGATCCAGTACGTCAAGCTAAATCTAAAACTATGTTGTATAATTTACAGAGAATACAGGAATATTTACAAATGTTACTGGAAAAGGAACGGGACAGGGGGAGTGCACTTTGTTTGCAACCTTGGCTGTATATATTTATTTCTGACTATAAGCTGCAACTCTGTTTAAATTGCGGTTACTCTAAGGGTGAACTAATTTGTTATCTAAAATTATCATAACTGTTACTGGATTATTAATTACATTCAAAATATTTAAAACATTAACTGTTCTCTATAATTTGTTGGAAGATTTTGATTCTTATATTTATATATGACTGCTTTTCAAAAATACCAACTTTATTATCGTTAAATAATTAACAATGATTCAATTTATTTAGATTTATTTGCAACTAAATATATATAAAATGCATGTTATATTTACCATTTACTAATTACAACTATTTATATTCGTTTATAAATAAAGATTAATTTATGTCAGATAAGGTCTTTTATATCGTATATTACAAATTCGTTTTAGTTTTGGTAAAAACCATTACTGTAAGCAGAAGCGTGCATAAGTCTATTATTTCAATTGACACTACGGGTCGCATGAATGCAGTTATATTTGAAAAGATCGTTGACATCAATCTAGCTGACTGATTTACGAATGGCTGACTGAGCTATTCTCAAATCATTCAATCTAGACCTGCTTTCCTTCGGAGGTAAGGAAAGAATGTAGAAACTTTGAATTTATTCGCGATATTTATATGATTTCCAATGCAAACGAATTTCGACTTTATGTACACATACCAAAAATAAATATAATTAATGTATATCTGAATTTCTCGAAGCAAAAATAACTTTTAATATCAAACAAATAAATTATAACAAACAGTAAAGGTATTTTGTGTTAAATTTCAGGTACACGTTACACGCTGACATCCTGCTCAAACGGAATATTAATAGAAGTGCGTGCTAAGTACATACTGGCTAGCCAAAATGATCAGTTTTCCATCGCAACAATGCGTGTGTAATTTTATCTCTCTTTGGTAATTTATTAAGGAGTTCTGAGAAATTTTTCACATCATGGCGTATTATGGGGGATTTGGGATTGAGGATTCACCGATAATAATTTTATGACAAAATATTTTAACAATTCTTAAATCTTTATATTTTAGGGAGTTGCCCAAAACTTCCAGTAATTCGCAAAGCGGATTAAAAAATATTTAAAGTTTATTTGTTGGAGTAGGTAAAAGCCATAGGCGCGTGTAAGGACGGGTTAATAAATCTAAAAAAATATATTCTGAATAAAACCTAAACTACAAAACATGCATTTGACACAATACTGTAATACTCATTAACCAATTGAAAAAGATGTCCTATAGCACGAAAGTTTAAATTCTAAATAAATAGAATTAATAACATAAGTGAAAAGCCAAATAAGTGTAAAGTTTAAATAACGTTTTGATCGTTTACAAGGTTAGTCACCACTAAAAGTCTCATAACCTAACAAAAATTGTAGCTAAGCGAACAAAGATTTACATTTTCAAATGGCGCGCCATATCACTTGCAAATGTTCAAAATTTTATTTGAACTTTATACTTATTTGGCTTTTCACATATGTAATTAATTCTATTTATTTAGAATTCAAACTTTCGCGCTATAGAATATCTTCTTCATCTTTCATTTCAAAATAATTCCTATACTTCAACAGTATAGGCTTCTGCCTTTAATTATCGTGTTTAACTGCACTGTTTAAAGTGCTTTATAAATGGGATTTGCACTTTCAAGTGGTGTGTCGGATCTATCTCGTGCTGACGAGCTCTAACGAGGGCGAACTCATGATCGACGAGTGATTTGGCACGTCATTCGCAAATGCGATTCTTTGTTCGCTTACCTATAATTTTTTGTTAGGTTATTCGATTTTTGGTGGTGACGAGCCTTGTAAATGTTCAAAATTTTACTTGAACTTTACACCTATTTGACGTTTAACTTATGTTACTAATTCTATTTATTTAGTATTGAAACTTTCGCACTATAAGATATCTTCTTCAACTTTCATTTTAACAATTGTTAGTTTCAATAATTGCCATTATTGTACACAAAATAATCTTAGCTGGATCAAAGTTAGATATTTTGAACGGGTATTCAGCGTAAACATGTTGTGTAGGATAATAGGGGATTTTGTAATTGGCCCGCATTTCTTCGGAGTTATTTTAACTGGAAAAATAACTTTAAACTTCTTATGGTACGATTTTCTAGCTCTTCTGCAAGGTAGTCAGCTGAATATTCAATCATAAATTCGGTTTCAATTAGATCGGGCTCCTGATGATTATCAGAGTGAGTATCTTGGAGCATTTTTGATAATTATTATACCAATACATAGATTGGAATTGCTACACTTTTGCTTCGGAGTAAAGCCAAAATGATATACTATACAGGGTGTTTCAGATAATATGCCATTTCTTTTATGGGCTGTAACTAGACCTTACAGACACCCCAATAGACCTAAAATTGAAAGCAACACGAATACAAAAAATTCATTTTTTTCTAATTATGTACAACGAACCGGACTAAACGTTAAATCTTTAACAAAATTATAACTGACTTACCTAACAGTATTAATTTACAGTAATATACACTTTTACAGCTGTATCAGGCACACTGCGATTTGTTTACTGCAATACATAACAGGAAAAGGGGATTGCCCTTTCACACACTTGAAAGAATTAAGAAATAATGTATACCATTTTTTAACAATTTTGAAGAAGTTATTTATTAATAACTGATAATAATAAGAATAGAGTTTATCCATGCATCGTTTTAAAAAAATGTGTTTAAATGTAATAATAGCTTAAGCAATTATTTATTGACATTTTTTAATTTTACAGCTAAAAATAGATTTTCATTTCTGAAATTGCGTGACATCATCCTACATTTAAAATCTAAAATAAAAATACTTTAAACACTTTGACACGTTTTAGATTTTTCTAGTTTGTTTTGTAACAGTATTCAGAGGAACGGCACAATAATCTGCCAAATTCGACTTAGAATAATCAAGCATTGTTCTATACGATTTTTAAAGGTAATTTTAAAAAAGTGATATTAGAGGAATATTGAAATAGTTGATACCTTTAAAACAATCTTATTGATCACACTTAATTTAATTAATTACCTTATGTTTTAAAACTTTCAAAACAGTTTTCCCTAAGTTTTCTGCAAATACATAGTTAATTACCTAAATGGCCAATTAGATTGTTTTAAAAATTTCAGCTACATTATTACAAATTCCTTTAGTATCATATCAAATAACTAAAAATGCTAAACTATGTTAATTCGCTTACAGATCTATTTCTCTTAATCTAATTCTTTATTTTACAGTTTTTAAATCCATATTAATTGAGTCATACCTCTGTAAGTACTTCATTATCACATACCGGTGCACACTTTTACCAACATAAAAGCACCAATCAGTTAAACACAGGGTAGATGGGCACAATTTGCGATTTAGTTTTTATTACTAAAACACTGGTTAGGCAACGATACGCATCTAGTAACTGACGTAAATTGGCATAATTTCGTTTATCAAGATATGGGTCATTGACATTTACAAAGATGTTTCATTTTACAGCCTTGTTTTATGCGTCTGCTTCGAAAGTTAAAATAAACACGTATAATTCTGTTGTACTACGAAAATGTTTATTTAGTAAGAAACACTTACTCGATGATATTTGTATATTTGGAAGCATGTACATAGTCAACTCGTCATTATTGAGAAAAAAGGAATTTATAGTATTCGTATTTCTTTTAATTTTACGCTTATTGGGTGTCTATAGGGCCTAATTTCATCCGTTAAAAGGAATATCATATTATCTGAAACACCCTGTATATCTACAGCGCTTTAAAAATGTTAACGAACGAATGGAAAGAATTAAAGAATAATGCTGAACTATTACTCCAAACAAGTTAAGTCGCGTTCGGGGTTAAATGATTAGGAGATTGAGGGCATGCGAAAACCAGGAAACGTTTTAAGATGTTTACTGTCACTTTCCAAGCATAATATGCTAAATATTCGGCATTTATATTCTTATACTTAATAAAACATATGCAGTTAAAATTAATTTCTAATTTTTTTTGTATAATAGAAGATTGAGTTATAACTGTTTAATCAGAAACTTTAAGGTAATTTAGTTATTTATGTTTTTACCTAATCTACTGTTGTCTTTTAATAATAATTACACAAACATTTGATAGCTAATACTGATATAATCAATATTTTCATATTAAAACTTTAAGTAAGCCTAATCTACCCGTAAAATCCGTAATCCGCTGCCTATTTAATTTTTCTCTAGGCGCAAGATGGTAAAATGAACGCACTTGATATAAGTTTCCAGAATTGAATACCAATTTGTTACGGGTCATCATTTGTAAAACAAGTTCGAAACATTTCTTGTAATTGACCGCACACGTCTCGCCTGCGATTTGATGGCCAATTTACATGGTGTTTAGTGCACTACATCTCATTCAAACCTATTTGTTGTGTAAAATAGTAATGATGATCAAAGATTAAAACTTCTAAATCTTCATAGTTCAATCTCAACCCTTTAGGTCGCCCTTTTAAAGAAAGTTCTTTATTTTAGACATTTCCAATAAATTCACAATTACAACCAAAGTTTTAGAAGTATACCCAGTTACATAGAAATTGCAACACCAAAGAGTAGGAATTTCTTAATCAAAGTTCGTAGCTCTGTTGGGCTTACATTAAGTAATAATTGCTTAACTTTTGAGATCAAGTGGTAATGTGATAACGTTACATTTGACAGTTATAATTTTTTGCTAACTGTGTTTTTCGTACGATTTGTTGTTCTTTTTCATTGTTATTAAGATCATTTTGGTTGTTGTTGTTCTATTAACGTGTTTTGTTTGTTTGACCATGCCTAGAATACGGCAACGAAGATATTACTGTCAATTAAGCGAATATGACAGAGGTCGAATTGTTGGTAAGCGCGAAGCTGGTTTCTCATTTGGGCAAATTGCTAATCGTGTAAGTTGAAATCGGTCTACTGTAATGCGAGTGTGTCGTACAATATTTAAAGATAGCTAGGAACATCGCAAGAAGAGCGTCAAAATAGTCGCTTAAGACAACTGGCATTTAGAGAATGATTTTCCTCTATTCGGGCAGTTGGTGACCAATGGTTCGGTGAATAAGGTCGCCTTGTAACCCTTAGAAGAGTATATCACCGAATCTGAAGTTTTGAGTTGTATTGACTGTCAGAATGCTTATAACACCAATTTTTGCCTTTTGATGGTATAAAGTCAGCATACAAGCGCCTCAAGTAGTTTTCAGAAGGAGAAAGGGTTCAGAAGTTGAAATAACAGGCAAGGTGTACGTTAAATGTATCAAGTCCAGAACTTTCGGAATGAATATGACAGTCAGTGTAGCTAAAACTAATTAATTAACTAAATAAAACGGGTTCGAGGTATGTACAGAGGGTGTTAATGAATAGGCGAGGTTTGGAATTAAACAAGGGGAATTTGTGCATTTACTCATAAAGTTGCAACTCAATTTTTATACAGCATACTATTTTAAATATCATTCTTTAATTACGAAGGTTACTTTAAAGATTTGATTCTGGCCAGATCGTTTCAATTTCATGTCCTTAAATATGTAAATTATACTGTATATTCATATATTTGTACAAATTGATTTTTAATATTAACTGGAATATTATTACTAACCCTTTTAGCAATAATTAACACAGTACGAATGTAATATCGTTTATTTACTAATCAAACATTAATGCATGTCAGAAACTATGTACAGATTTATTTAAATTTCTTATATACAATTTTTAACAGTCAACAATAAATATTTGTTTCATTTGGAAGCATTTTTAAATAACATTTGAGTTCAAATTTAATTTAGCTAAGTTCTTGACCCTTATCCGAGCGAAAGCGTACTTTACATAATCTTTATATATCCCTACAGGGTTCTTTGTTATTCGAACGCGTACGATATTTGCTAATTTCAGATCAATGAAAAATAAATAAAAGCAATATGGCGGGTTTCGTGCTTTTATACACGATAATAATTAAATTAATCGTAGTGTTTGACGATATTAATTATGACAGTATCGGTTGTTTAGTGCATAGTGCTCTTTGGGGTTTGTAAGGTGCTTGATTCGGCGGAACGGACAATTTCTAATTAAAGAAATTATCCAGCAGGGTCCGACCTAAGATGCACGATTATACGTGTATGTACCCGACTCTATGTCCAAAGTCGTGCTTTGGAAAGGAATTAATAAAGGTAGTACTAAACTGTAAATAAAGAATGCATGCATTTAGTCACATACACACGCTGTTTCTATGCAAACGGTGTGAAACAACAGATTGATTTTTATCAATAGCTGTATAATTAATTCGTAAATTTCTATCAGTTAACAACCTTAATAATTTCGGATCTGTGGATTTAATATATGTGCTCTATTAACGCCATACAGAAATCATACATTAAATAAACTCGGTAATAATTAATTTAATTCTATAAATTAAATATTACGTTTCGGATATTCAAATAGGGGTTG
>JAHWXV010739845.1:0-10617 GCA_024586415.1 Phrixothrix hirtus | reverse complement strand
TTGCTAATTGAAATGGGAGTTACACAATATCATCCCAATGAGTGGCGTTTGTTTATAGACGGTTCAATCAGAAGCCTCAAGTGTGTCTTACTACATAATGAGAATGTATATGGTTCAATTCCTCTTGGATATTCTGTTCACTTAAGAGAAACATATGAAGATATTGAAAATGTTTTGAAGTTCTTAAAATATAAAGAGCATAACTGGATCATCTGTGTGGATCTTAAAATGGTAGACTTTTTACTTGGATTCCAAGGAGGATACACAAAGTTCCCGTGTTTTCTGGGCCTTTGGGATAGTCGAGCACGAAACCAACACTGGAGTCAGAAACACTGGCCTCTTAGAACATCCTTAGGCGTTGGAAAATACAATGTTATAAACCAACCATTAGTGGACAGAGAAAATATCATTATTCCACTTCTCCACATCAAACTAGGTATTATGAAGCAATATGTTAAAGCTTTGGATTTGCAAGGCGACTGTTTTCAATGCATATGTGAAAAATTTCCACGACTTAGTTACGAAAACATTAAAGCCGGTGTTTTTGATGGGCCGCAGATTAGAATTTTAATGAAAGGCCCAAACTTCATGAAGGCTATGAATGAAATTGAGAAAGAGGCCTGCACTTCATTCACGATGGTTGCCAACACTTTTTTGGGAAACAAAAAAACTTGCAATTATAAAGATTTAGTGGAAACAATGCTTAAAAATTTCCACCGCCTTGGTTGTAACATAAGTGTAAAGCTTCGTTTCCTCGAGAGTGATCTTGACAGATTTCACGAAAATTTAGGTGCGGTAAGCGATGAACAAAGCGAAAGATTTCATCAAGATTTAAAAATTATGGAATATCGCTACCAAAGACGATGAGATACTCACATGATGGCCGACTATTGTTGGGGCATTCAGAGAGATTTCCAAAACAAACAGTACAGCAGAAAGTGCTATAAGTGGAAATTTATTCCCTGAAACATATGAATTTAATTTTATTGTTATTTTTTTATAAATACTTTTGCGATTTTTACTAAATATTGCCTGATTCTTTGTGTATGTAGTTTTCGTATTTAAGTGAATAAATTGTTATAATTTTGAACTTTATTTATTCTATATCAGAGTCAACAACTTTATGGCTTTTAAGGTTCTTCAAAAAGGAAGATATGGTATAGCGCAAAATTTTGACATGATGAATAAAAACCAATATTATTTTCGGAATCAGCGCACCCAAATTAGTAAAAAATAAGTCTCAATTTGAAGTCAGCAAAAATCGTGTTGGCCAGTGTAATTTAATTTTTAGTTTATCATAAACAGTACATAAATACCAGACTTGTTACATACAAATACGAGGTCTATCCGAAAAGTAATGAGAATGAATTTCCCAAATTCGTTAAAGCTTACATTCGGGACAATATAAGTTGATGGATAAAAAAAGGTAAAAATAGAACATGTGTCAATTGCATTCTAGCATTCACCGTGTTGAAAAGTTAGAAGCAACGATAAGTAATCGGTAACAGTGCATTATCAACACTTGCAATGTTGAAGAAATATTATGGTGAAGCTACGCTATCATAGGCGCAAGTCTACCGTTGGCACAAAACTTTCGAAGAGGACCGTGAATGTCTTGTGGACAAACGAAGCTATAAATGCCCGTTCATATTGAAATAGATAGAAATGCTGCTATAATGATGTTAGTACTGAACCGCGACAAACTAATAAATGAATTAAGATTTGCTAAATTCGCTGGCCGTGAAATTTTCATCCAGGAATTGAACATGAAAGAGGCTTGTCCTTTCACGTCACCTTAGAGCTCCGACATGGATCTGGGCGACTTTTTCATACTCCCCAAGATTAAATGCATTTGAAAAGCATTCAGTTTATCACAAACGTCCAAAGAATAGATACCTAAATCTGAAAACCCTCACAGTTAAAGATTTCGGGTACTGCTATTAACAATGAAAGAGACGTTAGAGCAAAATGTGCGTTGTGCACGTTCTCAAGTATGATATTTAAACACTATAATATTGCCTTCTAATTTTTTCAATAAATAAATCTTAAAAAAATAATTTTTCTAAACGAAGAATAGTTAAACATATTTATTTAAAAACAGGATGCAATAATTTTAACTTTTGACATTTTGAATTATGAAAATTAAGTACGCTATTTATTTTCTCAAAGTGATCAGCTACTTCCGCCCCCAACCTCTGCTACAATTTTTGATCAGACTGTTATGGTGTAGAAATTATTTTCAAAATATTGGCCTGCACAAGTTGTCCGGCCGGCTTGTGTCTGTCGGTGGGCATGAGTCGGTCGTATCGGATAATGAAACTGCAATCCAGAATAGTCCGGTTAAAAAAAGAGAATTAAAATGCCTAAAGGGCGCCACGTCGTCTCTCTACCTGTGGTAATAATAAGATGTCTTTAATTACCCCGCTTCTAAATATGGTTTTGTGGTATATCTATGCTTAAAAATTGTTAAAGAAAAGATAGCGTAGAACGCTCAGTATGCGTTTAAGATCGACGATTGGTTAGCCGTTTAAACTAATTTAACTAGGAAAAAAGTGTTTGAAATAACCTGTCGAGAAATGTACTTAATTTTAAGAAATAAGATATAACATAACTAAGAAACAAATCGTTTATTCCGACAGAGTCGGTAATAAAATATCGAATATTTCAAAAGAACAAGAGCATGGGTAATAGTCACGTTTAAAGAGCCTTCCAAATAATTATCATGACTTAAAGTTGACTATAATACTTTCATCAGATTTGAACAAAGCTCTATTGAGGTTAAATAAGTTGACAACGAATTCTGTTTTAACAATTCGTATCTCTTCACTCTATATCCACAGCAACATTGACTAACAATTGAAACCTAAAGTAATTAATATAACTCTATCTCTATAAATAGTGTCGAAACCAACAATATATGGCGTAACTGTGTTAACCGAATATAAGATGAAATTTCTACAATGTGATTACCTTTTTCCGCTATAAATTTATTTGAAATAAACATAATCTATGCAAATTAAATTTTTACGTTACTAATCATCTACATGAGGTTGAATAACTTAAAATTTTCAATTAAATGTTTAGAAAATTTTAAATAGCTTATAATAATTACGGGTATCGATAAAAAAGTTTTATAAAGTTTCTAGTAATTGCAAAGACATAAAAAATCATAATTTATAACTAACTGTTTTATAAGGAAGCGTAATTATATTTTTAGATAACAAATGCTAAACCACGTGCGTTGATAACAACTGGTATATTTATATTCGTTTGTACATAAGAAATTAAAATCGAAGTTTTGAAGTTATATTGTTTACAAAAACGCTGCTCGATTTTAAATAAATTATGCGAATTACTACTGGATGTCGGTAAATGATTCAAACTATCGTTTAACCAATTTTCCTTAATTCCAAAGCGTTGTTTCACAGGTAAGAAAACTATAGGCGAACTTAATAATAGATATATAAAGAGAATTAGACCTGAATCGATCAGAAAGATGATCGTTGACGCTATCTAGTGCAGGCGGTCGAAGACGTACGTGTGGTTAGGCTCCGAGGGAGAACACGACGTGGTACTGCTGTCTAGGGAGTAGACAACATCCTTATATCAATATCTTGAATCAACTTAACTGTTTAACGTCACTAAACATTGTCAGTGTGTCTACCGAAGGAAAACGGGTGAGAAATATGTGACGAACAAGCGTTCGTCGACCGTATTTTTCCTGCTAATTAAATTAAAAAAAGAAAAAGAAATATTAGAATATTTCAGTAGCAAAATTTATTATCGTTATCCTTTAAAAAGGCGATAGCGAAAGGAAACATAGCAGAAACAAAACGTAAACTTTATGTCTACTGCTCCGCATCAAAATTCGAAATTATAAAAACCTACATACGGCTTTGTATACGGTGTAGCGATAATTTTAACTCGCAATTTTAAATACGGTTTTTCATCTCAGTATGTTAAGTTTTTCGACAGTACCCTTTGTCAACTCAGAACACACTCCCCCAAGCAGAACAAAATATTTCACTTCCATAATTTCTTCTAGCCCATTACCCAACACATTAACTATTTTAACGAGTTCCTTTAAACCCCACATCTTGAACCCTACATTTCTGTATTGTAAAGTAACGTTTGTCTTATACCCCTAATATACTGAAATTAGCATGGTACTGCAGAGGTATCACCTAACACCATTGGGTTATCGTTCCCTATAATACCGTATATTAGCATAAATTAACAACCATAACGTTTTATAACATTAATTACAAAACAACAAGAACGCTTTTACTTATATGCAATAACGAAGGGTTTTATGTAAAGAAGTTAATCGATCCGTAATATCTAAAATAAGTTTTATCAATAACATTTTCAGTTTTTACGACAAAACAGAACAGGAAGTGGAGAACAATTATGCACCAGCTCTAAAGGGATTCCCGAAAATAAAAGAAAATTAATTTTTCTTCTGGCTAACAAAGAAAGAAACTTCAGAGCAAGGCCCAAAACAAAGGCATAATAAGGGATCAATAACAGCATAATGGATCTAAGAGTTAGGATACTATCCCTAAGACCTGTTAATTATAGTAATCATTGATACCCCTTTTGCAAATCAAATCAATTTCGATTCATTTCTTACACTAGTAATTACTATTTCTAAGATACCAAAAATAGTTGTACTTTGTATCTTGAAATTTTTTTTAAATTAACATCAGACTATAAGCACTTAGCTACCTTTCAAAATTGTGGAAAGGTCGAAACTCGCTTCATTGGCAATCAAACACCAAATGTTTCGTGACCGCGACGGTTTAATTGATCTTTTATCAATTAAATGATTGATCGAACGGTTTATTTATTTTAAGTTAGAGGTCATTGTCCACGAAAACTTCATTATTTAAGTTAAAAACGAGTATTGGTGTGTACATTTTACCTGTTGAGGGTTTTTATTACGTGCGTGCTTTCATTTTATCTCTAAGAAATACCACATAATAACATATAATAAAAATATAATGCAATAATTGACTAAATGTAAAAAAATTTAAATTAGTGAAATCAGAATATTATCATTTATGAAAGGTATTTCTATTTGTATCTGGATATGAATGGAATATTTGTGCAGTAGCATTGTACTTTTATTTAGCTAAATAAAATAAATGCAATTTATGTTATAAATGTAAACTTGATTGTCTTTTAATTTATCGCGCCAAAATATCACAGCTGCATACGGAGAATTTAATTTAAATCCAAATTAACCTCGCCGTATTTTACAACGCGGTCTTCTCTACTGTGGTGGATTTCCACACTTATCTTTTTATTTAACACTCAGTATCATGTTATAATTAGTTTGTGAATTAAATCAGGCTTTATGTGTCCCTTACGGTTGTAAGTGTAGTAATCAACTAATATTATTTCTTCTCCAATTCAATTTGTAACGATGAATTGTTCACCAGACCTTTGACTGTTTGGTGTTGTCCATATATATTTGCACTGTAACTTGACGATATATGTGTATCAATTCCCGTGGATCAGGAAGAGTCGCTGATTTTCTGTTGTCTTGGGTTCCCAAGTCGGTTTGTCCGATACGACTGCTTGCTTTTTAAATTTAAACCAGTGAGTTTAAATCTGGTTTTCAGATAGTCGATTCCTACGGCTCACACTAATTTGCACAAATCGTGGCGATTTGCGAATTTTTAGCAATAAAACTTATCTTAGGTATTTATTTGCGGTGAATTTGCAGCTTACTTTAAAATCTACAGTCTACAGTCCCTAAAGGGATATTAAAACCAGCTAATTTGCATTATTTTTGCCTAAGAATCTTTATATATATATACATTTTTGTTTATTCCTAGGCATGTTAGTGCGAATTAATAATTTTTTTATTGATGGTATCAACGGCAACCAACTGATCTACCAAAGCGGTCCCTAACTATTTATTGAATTAATTAGTTGAAAGAAATAATTTAAAAGTTAAATAAAGAAATATCATTTCTAAAGTTCAATAATGACGTAACAGAACTTATACTAATACCATAAAAGCACTTACATAGTTAAATTATATACAGTAACTTACGTTATATTAAAGTAAGCGATTTTTTACAGAGTTCGAACAGAAAAAAATGGCGGTGCTTGGTGTCCATCAAAGCAAGCAACAACTGAACCTGAAGAATGGCTGCAAATAGATTTAAGAACGATTCATATGGTAACTGCGACGGGAACACAAGGGCGTTTTGGTAATGGACAAGGTGTTGAATACGCCGAAGCTTACATGTTGGAATACTGGAGACCAAGGCTTGGCAAATGGATTCGCTACCGAAATAATAAAGGGGAAGAGGTTAGTAGTTTCCTGTACTGATGGAATAATTTTTATTTATTGAAACGACCTAAAACTAACTATTGCTTTGATTATTTTAAAGCTAGCGTTGAGTAATACCCTTAAATACTTACACCTTAAGAAGTCTTGTTTCTGGTTATATCAATGCAACACAGTTCTGTACCTAGCCAACAAAGATGAATTCGAGGTATTGTAAAAAAATATTTAAAAGATTTCGATAAAGATAGACGTATTACAGTTCGGTCGTTACTAGAATGCAACGGATTGGTTCATTCGTCTTCAACCTTGAAACTGCGTTTTTTACACGCGTGCATTACATTTTGGATTTATGACATTAATTAAAATTGAGAACCTTCAATGTTCAGAAAACTAAATAAAATTGATATTTACATACCTATCCTACTGACTAGCTAAGTATTGATCTGTGTTCAGATTTACGCTTTAATTTGATGCATGTATCACACCCAATAAGTACTTTAGATAACACCTGGGAACGGCGTTCAGTGGTAAAATATCATATAACGATTCTCCCATTCTAATAAGCTTCCTATGGTGTACATATTTAAGGCTATTACTTACACTAACTGCTTTCATACCATCATAACAGTCAAAATATTATTATATCTTATTATAATTAAATATCACAGATGACAACGTTCAGATATCAAACATTTTTAGATTTTTTCTTTAAATAAATAACCCGGGTGTATTAAGTAGTTTTAGAATGATTTAAGTAATGTGTTGAAGTAAACTCATGGACAAAAATATTGCATATTTTTATATTATTGATATATTCTTCTGTCTGTGAAGTAATATAGAACTACGTGTGCTGGATTGTTGTTTTTAAGCTTAAAATAATGTATCTGTCAAAGGAATTGCAAATAAGTCTTGGCATATAAAATCCACAACTCAATTTATTAAACAAAAAACTTTAGAAGAATAACAACGTAAGATTAATAACTAAACAGTTTTAAAAGTAACTTATTTATATCAAAACAAATGAATTTCAGTAACGCATGTTACCTCCTCGAGCTTGAATAACTACCCTCATTCTTCTGGGTAGGCTGGAAAGAAGGTTTTGGATATTTTCTTGGGGAATCGATTCTCATTCTTCTCTTGCAGCAATTCTGAGCTTATTTTTGGTCACAGGAGCTAGATTTCTGTGCCGAATTCTTCTTTGCAGCATGTCCCATAAGTGCACGATCGGGTTAAGATCGGGACAATTAGAAGCCATTCTAATGTTCTGATATTAACCTCATCACGACACTGTGTTACCGCAGCTGCTACGTGGGGGCGAGCATTATCGTGGATTAGCACAAATCTCTCATACCCTATAACTCCAACATAAGGCACAACATGTTCTTGTAAGCTATCTTCAGCTGTTATTCCTCCGTTAACCTCGACAAGCTCTGTACGTGACTCCCAACTAATACCACCCCAAAACATTATTCCGCCACCTCCAAACGTTACGTTATTAACCACACTGCAACTGTTATAACGCTCTTCCACTCTTCATACACTCTATTTCGTCCGTCCGGCTTCCAAAGTAGAATCCTTGTTTTGTCAGTAAAATAAATATTCTTCCATTCCTCCCTAGACCAATTAGCATAGATTCTAGTAAATTCTAATCTTTGCCTTTTGTGTTGTTGAAGGAGACGGGGCACTACGGCAGGTACTCTGTCATTCAGACCAACTTCTTTTAACGTTCCCCTTATCGTCTTAGAACTAACATTAACCCTTCTTACGTTTCGCAGTTCAATTTTTAAGCGAGAGGATAAAAACTCACGATTTCTTAAAGACTGAAGTTGAACAAAGCAATCATCTGTAGCATCGGTGCACTTTTTCCGACATTGTCCTGCCCTTCTATAATTCCCAGTTTCTTGGTACCGTTTTATAATCCAAGAAACCGTAGATTGATTTAATCGAACAATTATTGCAATATATATATACAACACCCCATATTTTGTGGTGTAATTTTTAGCCCTATAACCCAAATTAAAGTATTTTTACAATACAATAAGGGGGTGCCAAATTATGAATTTTATTAGAGTTTCTTAGCTAATATCTAGCTTCCATTTAATGTGTAATAATGCTGTCAATTTTCAGTTTCTTCTTTTAAAAATTTAAGCATAGCAGCGCTTAAGAAACCTCCCACTTATATGCCAAAATATAACTAAACCTTAAATGTTTTATACGGGGTATTCTAAAAGATATTTTAACAATTAACATATTCAGTTCCAATTTTCGCGAATTTTCTAAATGGAGAGATGATTTTTCAGAGTATTGCTCTTACCACGTTTTTGGTAGTCACAGTAAATGCGAAACATACTTTTCTAAAGGATCAAAAGAAGACGAGTGTATTATACTAAATAAATGGAAAGGTATAGATTTTTAGACAACCTTTTGTACAGCGGATTCAGACTTATTCAGAATTCATACAGAGTTATGTTTAATATAACCAAAATAACTACGGAAACATATAATTCCGTAGTTGCAAAGTTTGTGAAAGGTAAAAGAACAAATTTTGTTGTACAAAGTAGTTATGGCAACCTGGTTATATCCTAAAACAAGAAAAGTATACATTTCTTACAACAAGAAAAGAATATATTTCTTTAGTACAAAAAAAATAACATATAGAAGTCCAAGTAATCAAACAAAAATAGCAGAGAAAAATAAGCATTACGGGAAAAAAATGGTTTCGTAAAAAATCAAAACCCAAACCCATTTATGGTGCTGGTAGCGATTGTGGCAAACTATTACATGAATCTTCTGCGGATATTAAAAACTTTTAATGACAAACAGGATATATTTTTAAATAAAATAAGGAAGAAGAAACAAAAAATATTATGAAACACATTATTTGTAAATTAAAATCCCTACAAAAACCCTACGATAGATTGCCAAATCCTATAGCTATTAATTCGCCAGCGGTTAAATAGGGAACAGAAGGCAAAGAATTTGTAAAATGAGGTTTTCAAAAGAAGTTTCAAAAACAGTGCATGAATTGGGTATTTTTGTATTTTAAGAAGAGCCATATTTTGGTACCGAAGGAATAATTAATAATAACAAATTAATCAAAATTAGATCTCCATATTCGACAGCACAATTAGCAGCAGAGGAAGGAGCTAATACAAAAATAAAGACTTTTTAGTAAATGTAGATGGAGTGTAAATACAAAAGGTAATGTACAATTATTATTATCAAATTCCAGAGCAATTAGGAATAACTAATAAAAAATGCTATTTCACTGTATGGATGCCATAAGGAATATTGGTGGATGAAATAGAGAGAAACTACTCTTTTGTAAAGCTATAACACAAAACCTAAAAATATTTTATACAAGTAAAGTAATTCCAAAAATATTGAAAATATAAATTGAGAAACGGTCTATTTCTTGATTTGGTTACTTGAGTTTTAGGCACCTAGGGTATATTTGTACTACTAAGAGATCCAAAAGTCACGCACTGTTCACTGTAGTTTTAACGAAAATGGGACCCACTATTCAACGACGTGGTACGGCACACCCCCATTTTTCTGACAGTGAATGGGGTTTTCATGTAACACATGTAGGTTTTCAGCTGAGCTAATTCTAATGTATTAACTGTTCACGTAGTCACTAAAGCGAAACCACGCCTCATCAGTCAATAAAACACGGCCAAACCCTGAAATTCCATAGCTATCAATAAGTGATCGAAAAGTACACTAAGCATATTTCTTTATCTGACTCCTTTAGTTCCCGAACACTGTGAACATGATATGCATGAATATGTAAACGCTTCATCACTCTCTGAACACTTCCATACGAAATATGAGAGTACGCTGATAATCTCCTTAAGCATGTTGAAAGCAAATGATTTATCAGATTCTTAATCTTAGCCAGTTTAGCATCAGTCAAAATGGTTGATCTTCCGGTTCTCTTCTTGTTTACGATTGATGCGCATTCCCGAAAACGGGCGATCAATATCTTTATGATCGCATGCCGCATCTCGGTGTTTCCCATGAAATTCGTCTACAATGCGTGCATAAGAACGATAAAAAAGTAATATTCAGCAATGAAAATTCGCTGCTCTTGGGAAAACGACATTTTTATCAAGCAATAAACAACAATACTACAGACATCATGTGACCAATACAGATCACAATGGCGGCTAGGTTAGTTACATTTAATAGCTGTGGTGCTATCTTTCTCTAGCCAATAGAACTATTTCAACTAAAGTATTGTTTACAAACACGTTTATTTTAAAGTGCATGTCCTTTGGACCTCTCTGTATAATTTCATAAAATTTTAATTT
>JAHWXV010739797.1:0-10237 GCA_024586415.1 Phrixothrix hirtus | reverse complement strand
TCACACAAACGGAACTCCAACAATTTATATTCGTCAACTAAATGTATTAAATCAATACAAATTTTATAGAAAATTCATAAGTGAATTTTAAACCGTTACATGCATTTGTTTCATTATGATATCAAATACATGAATTTTGAAGTTATTTAAATTATCTTTCCAAAAATTAATATTTAGCAATACGGTATCTTTATAACAAGGATGTCTAATTGTAACATGATCTCTATTAGCGAAAGAATTGTAGATTAAACTTTTATGATCCTGGGTCGCATACAACGTAAAACAATTAATAAGGACAGACTGACCTCGGTTCGATGCATCAAAGTGAAAAGACAAATCTCATATGTTGCCCTTGACCTATCAGATGCTGAATTTCGTCAAACTAAAGATAGCCAACTAGATTAGTTAACGGAAATGATTCCAAATCATGTTGTCAAAAGTAGCTATTTAATTAAGTAAGTCCTCTTCCGTGTTCACGACAGACGATGATAACTTTTCTTTTATCTGAAATTGTTTAAAATAACCATAATTAATGGGTCCCACCTGATTTGTTATAGATAATGGATGGAAATTAATTCCAACTTAATTAACCCAAAATCAAACTTACCCGTAGCGATAAGAAATCACAACCACGGCACAATAACCGAATAAAGTTAATCAAACAATTAATTTATTACACCAATAACCAAAGAAAACGACACGCTAGGCGAAGGTCGCCGCATATCTATGATAGCTTACACTGGCTACACCGTCGCGCAGATATACCTATTTCGCGTCAATCTTGCCTAATATTTAAAGGACAATGGCGTACTCCGTTAAAATTTTACAACTACAATTTTAATTTTTAAACAAATTTTAGGATTCTGTAACCAAAAGTCTTGCAGCCAAATGATGTAATTTAAAATAATTTCATTTGAATTATTACAACTTACCGAAAATATTCACAATTAAGAAAAATAACGTACAGTAGTTCATATTATAGCAACAAAATCCTGCTGTCTTACGTTACATTATTGTAGGATATGTAATGTTCGATAAATTCTAATTTGTTAATTAAACTTATTACAATTTTATTGCGTTTGGAACATTTCTGTTACTAATTTTTCGTTAAAATGTAGATGGCAAGTTATTTGAGCACATGCTTAAATTTGAGCAATATAACGATAAGATTTATGTATGGTTTTTAATTAACATCAAGTTAATATCTACATTCTTAGTAACGATATCTACAAACGTAATTTTTCCTTCGAGAACTGTTTCCAAATATACAACATTCCCATTTATATAGTCTTACGTCCTTTGCTAAAAACATTAGTTAACATTTCTTGCAATTTCAGCTTAACCTAGTCAAAAACTTTATATAAACTTTTTATTGTTTTTCCATAAGCAATGTGCTGCCCAAATTTTATCACAGACTTGTCCAACACACTGTGGGTAATAGCTCCTCAATTCTTAAGTTCTCCTTCTTAAAAACAATGCTAGTCTGTATATCTAATTTTAATATGACGAAAAATTTGGAATAAGTTTGTTGGCAGTTTATTATACCTCGCTGATATTTCTTCAAACTATTCCCGCGTTTATTTGAACTTAAAGTTTATGCATGTTAAGTTTTATGTGACATTAGCCGCAACCTACTTTACACCTTTTAAAGAAATTTGATAAACTCTTTCATAACCAGCGATAAACTATACGTTTTACCAGTGCAGTTGTTATTAAAAGTAACGTATAAATGCCTCGACTTGTTACAGCTGTAGAGATTGCATTTAAAATAGAAAAGATAAAATTTATATGATCATGATGAGGGATTGGCGCAAACATATACGTTGAAGAGCGCGTTGCTCATTTACGGCATAATCTAGTTCAGCATCACAACGTAACCTTCGTTCCATCACACTTAATATTCACGTTATTTCAAATGATACCACATTTACACGGGATTTTGACTTTAACTCACATGAATTGTACCTCGTTACCCAAGTTTACTTCAACAAACTTTTTTTGGGGAAACCCTTTCAAATGACACCACATTTAACTAGAGTTGTTTTTTATCAAAACTAAGTATTTAGCCCCACCCCCTTCTACTACAAGAGATATGTCATATACGAACTTCTCTGAAGTATTAAGTTTAGTCCAGAATGGTCGTATGCGCCCCAAAAAATGTGTCTGTGGTAGATCTAGCTTTATTTGCTAGAATTAATAATTATTTACGGAACTCAAAAATTAATCAAACTATTTTCAATGTTATTTCGAAAATTTAATTAGCATATTCATGACCATAATTTAGGTGCAGAACTTGGAGGTCTTGCGAGTATGGAAAGAAAATTTCCTGATCGCTAGGCTTAGTAGTTCAGTCTCATATAATTTTCAACAAGAGCTTTAAATAATAAAGAATGGACGTCAGACGTTTGTTGATAATCGAAGATAGAAGTATTTACTTTACCTATAGCGAAAAAGGGGACATATCACATAAAAAAATAAAATCAGTTCGGATAAATGGCACTTATTGTCCATGTTAGAAGTTTAAAAAATAGAATTGGTAACAACCTGCCATTAGTTACTACCAGAATACAAATACCTGAAATAAATAATTACAATATCAAAATGGAAAGCGAACAAATAAATTAGCAGAGCATTATTTAACTTGACTAGGATGATTATTAATTAAATTAAATTATAAGTAGTAGAACACTGTGTTATTTCATTCTAAATAATTGCTTGTATAGATTAATATTCTCGTAAATATTTTCGAACTAAATTGATAAACATTACGAGGCAGTTTCTTAAGAAAATGGCTGTTGCATATTCCAAAAATTGAATATATCAGCACGTTATTAGCAAAATGCATTTCGAATCATAAATTTCAAATAGATGCTTTGTTCTTCTAGCAAGCTACACATTTTTTAACTTATGCAATTAAGGCTTAATAAGTTTGCAAAAGCGTAACTTAACTACTTTAGATTTAATCAGGTGCAATTCAATAATTATTTTCAAATGAAAACTTAAAAAATACATGTTATAAATTTATATTGGTTAATACAATTTTACACATTCTTATACTTTCAAAACCGAAGCGCTGATAACAAATGGTTATCGCCGTAAACATCGCTATATTCCAGGTAAGGTCAGATAGGAACAGAGGTACTATACATTATTTGGCATTTACTGAAGCTGCATATCTCAAGGTTGACTAATGGAATGGAGCTCAGTAACGGGAAATCGAATGAAAATCCTCAAAAGCCCATGGACGACTCTTGAGAAGGCTAACTCCCAACTTTATGAGAGAGCGCCGTAGAAGGTAGCATGCTATTGAATAGAATTAGATATATCGTCCCAAAAGTAATGTGTGTAAGAAAAAACTATAGTCGAGATGTCATTGAAGTTTCATTTAACTAAGTAAATTTCCTACTCATCCGCTTATATATTGGGGGGAATATATACAAAATATTTTAATTTGTTTTAAAAGTACTCTTCAGGAAGGCGTAGTAAAAGTATACTTCGTTAAACAAACAGCTAAGAGAAGTATTACCGCTGTCAGAAACCTATTGGAGTGAAATTTTGCACACATACAAAGCTGGGGTAAATAGGGTAAATACGACCCTAAAATTTGGGGTGAAAATTGAATTTTTTTATTATCTCGAAAATCAGAGTAGATGGAGGAAAGACTTCGGTTGATACTATCCATTATTTTTAAAGAAATTTCGATTGATATATACCGAGTGTCCCAGAAAGGGGACTACAGACTTTGGTTACAGATAGAATAAGATACAATAAAAAAAAAGTTCATGTAAGCATAGTTACGTGATAGCCTCGTTTTTATGCCTCATTCTTTTTAATATTCTGGAAACGTTTACACACATTGCATTGAAACTGGAAAATGGAAATTTTTATAGTCGAAAATTAAGATTGTACTTTAACCAGTAGCATGTGTATTAGCACATCCAGAAACGTTTTTACAAAAACATGATACGCCACTGACATTTTTTAAACGACACTTTTTCCTAGTAAAATCATCAATTCTAAGTAAAAACATTCTCTTGATTGTCACAACTATGTTTTATTACAAAATTGTTGTTTTAACCGCGCGAGGTCTTTAAAATAGGAACCGTTTGCAACCTGCTACTATTGGTATTTTCTATTATGTAGGTGCAAAATCAGACTGACTATAATCTAGTAAAAAGAGTATACTCACACAATAATGATGAATACTTTATTGTTTAATGTTATTTAGTAGTCGTTGGGTAAGTTGTTTCAGTTACTGTCATCGAGTATTTTTTATTTAATTTTGGTTATTTGTTTCATTTTTATAATAATAATCTGCATTTCTTTTATGGTCTTGTAAACGGCAATTGCCGAGAAGCTCGTCGGCTTTGAATCGCGGCTCACCTGAACTAAGCGGTTTCATCATTTAGAAAAGTTCACAGTCGCTTGAGAGAAATTGGATATTTTTAACCAAACATGGTAAATTGTGACAGGGAACGACATGTTCGAACTGGTGCTATAAAAGAAGAAACTTTGCGTAGGGTTGCGGAAAATCTAGAATCATCAGTCCGAAGAGTTTCTGGTATGGAAGGATGTAGTCATACGTCAATATGGCGAATATTGCGAGAGCAACTGCTCTATCCATACACCTTCACAGGGCACAGCCCCTAAATCTAGCCGTTTATTCCCAAATAGTTAACTTGTGCCAATGATTCCTAAACAAAATGAAGATGAATCGTAATGTTTCGGCTAATATTCTTTGTACTGACGAAGCGTGATTTTCTCGAAACAGAATCTTCAATTTCCATAACATCCATTAATGGATAGATGTAAACCCACATGCTGTTTTTGAAAGTGGACATCAAGAAAGATTCTCTATTAATGCTTGTGCAGGAATCCACGGTGATCGACTTATTGGGTTTTTATTCTTCCAAACAAGTAATTTCTTTCACTATCTGCAGTTCTTGATTTTGTTATAAAATCTTTATTTTTTCAGACTTAACTCTTTAGTTAATACTCCTAGAAGATCTAGCTTTAGACCAGGGTAAGGACTTATGATGCTTACACGACGGTGTTCTGGCACATTTTATCCTTAATGAAACATATGGGCATCGATAAAAAAGAGGTTGAGGGCCGATATCCAGGCCACCACGCACTCTAAACTTCAATCCCATTGATTTTTACGTAAAGGGCCACCTAAAGTAATTTCTGTACTTAGTCTCCATTGAGAAAAGAAAATAACTCTTGGAACGTATTCAATCTGGATGTCAGAAAATTCAATGTACTCCTGGAGTATTTGGAAGGGTTGGGGATAATTGGAGGCATGCTACGCCTAAATGTATTCCAATTAATGGAAGCCACATTGAGCATTTACTTTAATAAAAAGAATAGTTTAATAATAAATAATAAATCACAATTCAATTTTTATTTCGAAGTCGGTACATCGGCCGAAGAAAAGTCCGGAGAAGGCTTTTACTTAGAATTGATGGCTTAACTAGAAAAAAGTGTCAAGTTTAAAAAATATCAGTGATGTATCATTTTTTCGTAAAAATATTTCTGGACTGGTTAAAGTAAAGTCTTCATTTTTACTTATAAAAATCCATTCATGTTATAACAGCACGTACCAGGTTTCAATGTAATGTGTTAAAACATTTTTTAGATAATAAAGGAATAGATTTTTTAAAATATTTTGTCGACACCTTATAACTCGCAAACGAAGCGTTTACGGAACTATGTTTATATGATTTATTTTATTATAAATATATGCAGTCGAAGTTGTCTGGGACACCCGGTATTTTAATTCGGTGGGGGAAAATGTACGACAATTCGAGCTAACATTTACAATAGGGGATAAATTTTTCATCCAATCAAAATTTTAATGCTATTTTCATAAACTGCGTTAAATTTATTAGTTTTAGGGTTTACTCGCGAAGTCGTAACTTTAAGAATAAATACATTTATTTACAACATTTTTACATTTTGGTGCAGATGCAGAGATGGTGTAATGGCGTTTTGGTGATCATTTGCTTTTCGGTAACTAAAAGGTTACAATTTGATTTATTAGTATTTAGTTGAAATAATTTACAATTAAATTTAGATACAGAAGTTTGTAACTCGCGTTACCTTTAAAAGCTGCGAGTTCTAAATCTAAAAGTACCTCTTACAAGCTCTTATACTAAAAATAATTGTTGAATTTAGGTTGCTGCAAACAAAAAAAAGGCACGTCCAGGGAATATTTTACTAGTGAAGTAGTTTTATTTAACAACGGTTTTTCATAATTATTACAACATGATGTAAGTACGTTTAGACAACGTACCGCATATGCTAATGACAATATTTCACACAAATAACCTATCTTATAACGTACCGCGAAATTCAATTACATGACTTACTGGAAGATATAATTGCAGTAACAACTAAGATACACTATTCAAATATTGATTTAGAAATCGATCCTGCAATTAAATTTATACTGCGGAGTAGCTAATCGAGGATGATGACTAATATATAACAAAGTCAAAATCCAATACTCATAATTAATTAGAAGAAATTAGTATGCCTTGCGAACGGCTCTGCTCATATAATGAGACAGAGGATATCAATATTATACATAAAAGTGAAGTTGTAAAATAAAAGCGTGGAGTCCATTAGTGACAAATTTAGGTGAGTGAGAACTGAACGGTTATATAGATAGAAAACGCAACTACAAGAAGATGGTAGTAAACACGCCATACATTTGAACCAGTTTCAGCGATTTCAACGAGACTTTATAGTTTACGATTTATATTTGCGACACTGGGCACTAACAGCCAAAGAATTAACAGACTTACCGGAGTTTGAGTATTTCAAACGTTGTGGGGTTCTATTTAAGCAAATAGTTTGTATAATGTCACGAAAAATGGCTAAATTTACTACAGGAACAGCAAAAGAGGAAACTTGAACTCTACAGCAAGCGTATGAATCGTTCATTAACGAATTAACGCCTTATATGGTTATGTATGACTTACACAATGTATTCAATTCTTACCAAAGGATACACAACTTCATTTGCGTTGAAGCTAGGCAGACAAAAGGTTTAAATTCAGTTGACGCTGTTATTCAATTAGAATATGCTGCAATATATGTTGATTGCGAATTGCTTTCGTCTGTATCCTTAGTGTTAAAGGAAATTATAGAAAATTCGTATCAAAGACGACAAACATCATTATTTCAAGCTAAAAATGCATTGTTTCGACATCCGACTAAACATTTTCAAAACTGGTTTGATAATGTGTATTTACTTCAAGTTTCTACAAAATTTCTTTTACTGCTGGGTTCATGGAATCGTCAATGGTCTGCTACTGCAGAAAATCTTATCCCTGAAGATAGGGAAGTAAAATTACTAACCATAGCCCTTAAAAGACAGTATTTAAAACCTCTAAATGTTTGTGGATTTCAGCTTTGGAAAAACCATGTTCAAACATTATCTCGTTTAATTTTTCTGTCAAATAATGATATTAATATTATAAAACTGCAATAATTAATACACAATCGATTATGATCCATGCGTTTCAAAGGATATAAAATTTAAAACAGATTTCAATACATAACTATGATGTGGTGCTACTACTATCATAAGTTGTACATGGTATAAAAAATGTCTGTACTTAAAACAAACCATTACTGCGAGGACCATCAGCCCTAGTATATACATTTACAGGTATTAATGCGACTCATGTTATCATTTATTGTGTGTTTACTTATACCGTATGGAAAGCGGCGTGCACCCCAAAGGGTAATCCATAAGAACGAATAGGACTAGGTAATTAGTTACGTATATGGAAACAAGATATCTAGTCCTCGAACAGTTACTTGCTTTTCTGTATTGGAAATATACAACCGTGTTCTCGATTTTTATTAAGCACGTAGCACGTAATTTATCTGAATGAAAATGCATTATTATACGGTAGATGAAAAAATATACAAAATTGAATTGTATTATAGTGGAATTTTACCAGATTTTATTAAATAAATGTAACGAAAATTCCAATTTATTAAACAGTATTTTATTTACAAATAGTTCTTTTTATTTACACGGACATAACTACTAATTTGTCTGTCATCAATTTACAATATAAATAATGTAAATAAAATACAGAAGATTCCTCCTAAAAATGGCACGAATTTTAAAAATTAATTTGGCACCAGTAAAAAGCCATGAAACTGTAAAATAAACAATTCTAAGGCTTCTCACTAAAAGATTTTTATAACCTAACTAAGTAGGCAAAAATATAAAAATTTGCCTTTTCAACCAGCGTAAAATTCGTGTCATTTTTAGGAGGAATCTTCTTCTGTATTTTGTTTATATTAAAATACCTCCTAATATAAACAATAGATGGCTCTGCCACTATTAGTCATAAATAATTTTGAATAACAAAAAAAAATAAAAATGACTAATTGTAAGGTATAAACGCCAGACCTGAAACTTTGAAGTAACTGCTGATGTGTACGTTGAAATCACTTGATAATTATTGTACAATGAACCAGCAATATTTTCATTTCTACGCGGCTGTAATTTCTTTCCAAACTGTATATGCATTTATGTTATTTTTTAATGAAATATAAAGGATGTTACACAAATTAACTGTTTTATAAATAAGTTTATTACTTTTTTCCTCAGTTTCTAATTATATGGATATTAAATTTCCTTCTCAGATATTTCTATTAAATAGTTATAACTTTAAAAGATACACTAATTGTTTGATAATTTTAAAGCATTGTAACGTATTGATTCTAAAACTGTACCACCACGTTACACACAGTATAGGCAGATAGTGCTTCAGCTAGTTCAAATAAATATCGAAAAGGGGAAGTCGGCTTTATCCATATTAAATATTGTGTACTTTCAACGGAAAGTAATTGTCAGGCGCCACACGATTATTCTTTGGATATCTAGAGACGAATTAGTAACAATAATTAATTTTATTCACAATAAGTTTGTAAAATAATAGTTAACATACTACACTAATTAAGTCAATAAATAAATACATTAAATGTTAGGAAATCAACATATAAATATATGACAATTGCATAAATTTAAACAAGTTAATCGATGTAAGAAAAAGTCAAGGGAACAAATAAATTCAGCAGCGTACATTTAGCAAGATACTTATATAAGCTAGTTGTACACATATCGCATACTACTATGGGAAGCTATTCAACTGAAGATATGCTACAAGAAATTTAATTAGTAGTTTTAAATTATATTACAATTGGTAGTTTGGCTACTATTTCAGATATAGGTTATAAATCAGAAGAATTCCATGTGATATGAAGCTGCCTTAGTAATATTGACTTGAATATATATTACTATTTGAGGTTACTTAGTAACTTCTTTTAGAAGATAGGTCACCAAGAATACACTACTTGCATAAAGCGAATGGCGTTTACTTTAATTCCAGATGTTGATGATAAATTCTAACTTCTCGATATGAATTGATGTAATTTAGCTAATTCAAACGATGGTTAATATTAGAAGTAAAGTGAGACTAATGAAATCTCCCAAGTGAATTTATGGAATAACAAAATTTGAAATACTTAGGAAATTTGTCAAACGTTAAGCTTACCTGCAAAACTTGATTGCAGTGAATTATTTAGAAATCCGCAATTAAATTTCGTAAACAAAACCAACTATTAAATCATATTATCCACAATTAACGGTTATTTACCGATGCGCAAGTCAGAAACTAACTCAGGGTTCTTTAAACATTATTTAAAGGTGAGTAATGAATTTTGCAAATCAGAAAATGTACAATAAGACTGAACTAACTTGGATGTTATTAGAATAGAAAATGCGAAATCCGAAATAATTAAATCAGAGGTTAGAAATGAATAATATTTGAAAATTTATTTTTAAAAGATAGTAAATGTCTAATTAGAAAGCAATAATTTGGGAAAGGGAATGTAAACGGTTCAAAACTAAGAAACAAACGTTACAGCATTTAAAACTATCTTTATGAATTATGAATTAATTTAATAAGTATATCTACTTAAAGAACTTTATACCGGGTGACAAAAAAGCCTGGAATATAGCAAATACCCCAAAAACGGTTTTATTAATTTTTACAAATATTTGCTGATCGATACAATAAAAAATTCTAAATCCAGGGGAAGAACTTCCGTTCACGTAGTTATATAGGGTAAGTAACAAGTATGGTCAACTTTTTATTTTTAAATGGAACACCTTGTATATTTTTATGGATGTTGATAGATCTCTTTA